>NQII01002407.1:52228-111379 GCA_002778355.1 Clitarchus hookeri | reverse complement strand
AATCATACGTGTATTCCATTTCTACAAGCTTGAAAGCCCAGGTAGGAAGATATACAAAATCAAAATGAATATTAATGGGATTTATATGAGTTTTGTTTAGTGCAAATTCTAATGGGTGCAATTTTTCTTATGGTGATGAGCTTTTCAAAAGAAATAAATTTATTTATTTAGTTTAAATTGAGGGGGAGGGGATGGGGGAAGCAAAAAATATTTAGGGGGGCCTGCCCCCTCCCTAAGGCCTCATCGGCTACGGGCCTGCTCTCTATAGCAAAACTTCTATCGTGCCATAGAATAACCAAGAGTACAGAAGTGGAATTGCGAGCCGCTTCCACTTGTTGGCTGGCTATGTGGAGCTCTGGGTCTTGATTTGCTACCGCGCGCTGAGAGAAGTTCCCGATTGGCTGCGCTTCCGGCTGGCAAGTTAAGTTATCAGTTGCTGATTGGCCAATGGCGTTCTGGCGTGTTGCTGGTCAATGGCGCCATTTCGCTGTCGTGTGAAGCTGGAGTTCGCTGTACAAGCGGCTATTTCATTTCTGTACTCTTGGGTATTCTGCGATCGTGCATGCGCACCACCACTCATTATTCAGAAGTTNAAGCGGCTATTTCATTTCTGTACTCTTGGGTATTCTGCGATCGTGCATGCGCACCACCACTCATTATTCAGAAGTTTCCGTTCAGAAATGATACAAATGCATTAGCAACGTTGGCCGCTATACTGCAAGTCAAAAAAACCTTCACTGAAAGTTTAAATGTTTTCAAAATTAAAAATGGTCTGATTTCTTCCTCCTAATATGACAGTTTTAAAATACTACGGTTGTGTTCCATTAATTTTTTTTAACATAATAAGGCGATGACAAAGGTTTTTCATTCATCTCGAAGCTAATGTAGGATATCATCCAACACTCTGATGAAAAACAGGATGCGATATATATGTCAANGTCAAAAAAACCTTCACTGAAAGTTTAAATGTTTTCAAAATTAAAAATGGTCTGATTTCTTCCTCCTAATATGACATTTCATTCATCTCGAAGCTAATGTAGGATATCATCCAACACTCTGATGAAAAACAGGATGCGATATATATGTCAAANTTTCATTCATCTCGAAGCTAATGTAGGATATCATCCAACACTCTGATGAAAAACAGGATGCGATATATATGTCAAATGAAGCACGTAATTATGTTACTAGTACGATAGTTGTTCTTCACAAGTTTAAGTACGTAATTTAGTTAGAGGCTTACGTGTAGCGTGTAACGAACACGCCTTTAACCGATATAGCATTTGTCAACTGGGCAGAACACTTAACACGGAACAGTTAGCACAGACGACTTCGAAAATTAATTAAATATAGTACACAAAATAAATTGCCGCGCATGATACAAGTCTCAAAGAGGTCCAGAGTGGAGATTCGCGGCAGGCGTTATTTATTGTTCAGTCACAGCTTCTTTGTCCTCTGTTACTCAGATGATTCTGAAGGAAAAAAAACGACATTGAAGAATGGAACGCGTGTTGTTCACAAGCCGGAACAAATACGTAAAGACCCTATTATTTAGTGTTATAATTCAGTACCAAGGTAGACAGAATGCAGGTATATGTTAGTTTCACGTGTGTCATTGGACATCCGCTCATTCGACACGCCCTGCAGGACTCAGGACCAATAGTAAATATTCAGCACTCTGGTAGCTTCATTCTGTGTGGCTAGGTCAAACAGGAGAATGTCTTCTGCTTGTGGCGACAGCCAATGAACAAGTGACTTCTGCTAGTGCGTGTAGAGGACTGTGGAGTTTACCTCGGTTGCGTCTTATAACGCAGAATGGTCNGAACAAGTGACTTCTGCTAGTGCGTGTAGAGGACTGTGGAGTTTACCTCGGTTGCGTCTTATAACGCAGAATGGTCAAGTCTTTACCAATACGCAGACGAGCACAAAGGCACACAAGGAAATNTCAAGTCTTTACCAATACGCAGACGAGCACAAAGGCACACAAGGAAATATTTCGAATATCCGTCGCATGACGGCCGACATTTCAGGATAGGCGACGACACATATTCACAGTAACATACTTAGGCAACAGCTAATTAACGAAGACGGGCCTAACCACACACACTCATCCCCGAAAGCGTCTCTAAACTATCATCGGGAGACCAAAAGCAGTAAAACGCGAGGATAGAAACAAGAAGCGAAGATGGAATTCGAGAAATTCTTACAACTTCGTAGCTGATCACAGTGGACAAGACCTCCACAGCCATAAACAGCCTCACATTTCCCCGACGCAAACTCTTAACCTGAGTCAACATCGGTCAGTGATACACTTTAGGCACTGCACCTCCTTTCATTTTTTTTACTTTATGCCTGGTTTAAACAAACCCCATCTTCAAACGTAATCGGTTGACATACCCACTGGGTTTGAACTCGCATGAAATTAGTTCGCATTTTTAAGCAGCCTACGCAAACTTCACCACACGATGAGAAAATAACTGTTTTTATATTGCAAGATATATATATACTTTTTTACAACTGATGACTTAAGTTTTCTAAGCTCGTTTTCAAAAGCACTTGACTGTTGGTGACCGTAATACGATTTTGAGCCGTGCATTGCAAAAAAAAGTTTGTTCCCAAGGTCCTGCAAGAAATATTTGCTTATCTCTCGGCAGTTTCTAACGCGTAGGGTCTACCGTTATCTTAGCCGTCTACTGTTGTATACAGAAACGCAGGAACAACCGCTAAAAATTGAAGGACCTGGGAATTGTTTTCAAGTGACTTTCAGGACTGCAGGCTGCGGTGTCTTTGAAGCAAGCAGATGCATTTGCAGCTGAAATGTTTATGATGCGCCTGCCAGATGTATTTTCAACGAACGGAAGGAAGCTCGTAACAGTATAATAATCATACTGGTTTCATTGCAAGCAGCTGTGTCTATTCTAATTTGTAAAAAAACTGTGTTGTATTTCAATGTGTATCTTACACGCGCGAAGCTTGTTTACGCTACTGGCCGTCGTAGTGCTACCTTACGGCCGTACGTGACCTTGAGGTGTTCAATATTATTATTTTTTACTAGGGAGGCCCTTTAAGTAGGGCCAGTGACTTTTCGCGTAAAAATCGGAGCACACAGTAGACTTCAANTAAAAAAACTGTGTTGTATTTCAATGTGTATCTTACACGCGCGAAGCTTGTTTACGCTACTGGCCGTCGTAGTGCTTCCTTACGGCCGTACGTGACCTTGAGGTGTTCAATATTATTTTTTTTTACTAGGGAGGCCCTTTAAGTAGGGCCAGTGACTTTTCGCGTAAAAATCGGAGCACACAGTAGACTTCAATACCATATACACACCTCAGCTGTTGTTATACCTCCACTGGCTGCTGGTGCCGTGTCCGTCTTTGACCAAGCCACTCGGGACTAAGTAACTCCGACACTGAACCTTCGTGATTCGTGCGCAAACGGTTAAAACTGGCCAGAACATTTTTTTTTAGCCAATCAAAGAAGCTGGACGACCCTACAGTGCTTTGGACTGTATCTTGTCTNAACATTTTTTTTTAGCCAATCAAAGAAGCTGGACGACCCTACAGTGCTTTGGACTGTATCTTGTCTCGAAATATTTACGTGAAATATCACTGTCCCTACCTTTAAGTGATGTCAGCAGCAGGCGAGATGACTGATGAAAAATGGCGCGACTGCATACAGTATGTGATATCTGAGCAAACTAAGAGTTAAGAAGCAGATGGCAATGGACATGATGCGACAGAATCATCATTAAAGCGGTAGACAGCTAGACAAAGAAATAATTCCAGCCTGAAAGTCGAACCCAACACCAGAAAGAGACATGACTCGTAAGTAATCAAACTTAAANACAAAGAAATAATTCCAGCCTGAAAGTCGAACCCAACACCAGAAAGAGACATGACTCGTAAGTAATCAAACTTAAAGAGTGCTGGTAAACGAAAAATTCATTATTTTATTATATTTGTAGAAAATGTTTAACTTGTAGACATTAACAGGTACTATTTCCTCGCATGTAAAAACTTTTAAGAGGCCTTTTTTTTGTGATGACTTGTCAAAATTGCAATCTTTATGTTTTTGGGACGTACAAACAATAAAAACTCACCGAAATGAGATAATACACACGGAAATAAGGTAACATAAGTTACTTCCAGGGAATTTTAAAATCACGCTATGAAACGGTTTCGCAATTTTTAAGAATTGCTTAGTGTGAGGAAATATTTGCACAGGTTTAATTTTAATTTTAGCAGTCTTTTTTTTTTTTTGAATAAAATTTTGCTAAGCATACCTTTAAATGGATTAAAACGACACCTTTCAATAGCCCTGGTCAAAAGTTTCTGAAAATTATATAGTTTAGTTTATTTGTACATCCCAAATAACAGTAAAATTGTGATTTTGACGGGCCATAATATAAAAATTATGTGATCTGAAAATCTTGTATGCCAGGAAAGAGTACTTATTAGTAATTTCTACAAGGCGAAGGTTGTTTCATACAAGTATATAATAATGAATGTTTTTGCGACTACCACCCTTAGCAGTTGTTTGAATGTGTGAGGTCTGTTTTACGGGATTGCACCTGCAGCTGTCTTAAAGTATCGAGTGAAAGAAGCTTCCTACAGTTGGTGTGTCGGTCGAACTGGAAACAAGAACTTGCAGCAGTTGGAACGACCAGAGAAATTCAGCGGAAATTATTATCAAGTCAGTGTACTTGAGTCACTGCAATAATGGTCGAGCTCCCATTAAGTTCGCACTTACGTCATAATTCAGCACCAAGGTTAGACTGCATAGAAGTATATGTTAGTTTCACGCTTGTAATAGGACCTTCGCTCATCCGANTAATTCAGCACCAAGGTTAGACTGCATAGAAGTATATGTTAGTTTCACGCTTGTAATAGGACCTTCGCTCATCCGAAACGCCCTGCAGGACTCGGAACCAATAGTAAAACACTCGGCACTCTGGTAGCTTCATTATCCGTGTGGCCGGGTCCAACAGGAGAATGGCGGGAGCCAATGAGCAAATGACTTCTGGTAGAGCACGTATTGTGCTGTGGAGTCTAGCTTGGTACCGTCTTATAAAGCGAAACGGCAGGGTCTCTACTTATGGATAGAGACCTGAAAAATTCGCCAATTCGTTTTGAGGCATGTTACAATTCAAAACACACGTGTTGATATAACTTTAGCTGTNAGACCTGAAAAATTCGCCAATTCGTTTTGAGGCATGTTACAATTCAAAACACACGTGTTGATATAACTTTAGCTGTTGGCGCACACGGTGTTTGACACATACTGGAAAACGCTGGTCCAATCGCAGCCTTCCACTGTGACAGCAGACAACCAATGTGCATTTAATATCGGCATATTTGTACATAAGACTGCAGAGTCTAGCCTGCATGTCATCGAACTCGCGAATTTTTCCGGTCTCTACTTATGGATGATGTTTTAGTGATTGCACTGACGTGCAACAATTACAACTATTTTAGGTTTAGGATCTAGGAGAACTATGTCCAGAGGAATTAACTTAGATGTGCATCCACCTCTAGCAGCGCATGTTCGAAAATCCCGTCGACACTTACACGACGAACTCGTGCAATCGGCAGCAGAGTAAGGACCAGCTCTAACGGCAATATTTCACAACACAAACCAACTAGTGAGGAAACAAACACGTCAGATCTCACGACATGCATCACAGACACCGTCACATCGTAACAAACACATGGTAGAAAAACAAACGANCAAACACGTCAGATCTCACGACATGCATCACAGACACCGTCACATCGTAACAAACACATGGTAGAAAAACAAACGAGTGCTACCCGATATATCTAGAAGCGTATGAATGGTTCTGGTTCGGCCTGCCCATGGTTTGAAAAATTAATTGGTCCATCATTCCAGTGTAAAATCATTTACCAACTTTGCTGTAATATTAATGGGCATTTCTTTTACATATTGAGATTTTTTATTTGTTCAGAAATTTTGAGGACAAAAGGAAATATGTCAACGAACTAGTAAAAACAAAACAAAAAAAAGTTACTAAATAAAATATTAAGAAAAATTTTGATATCTGTTGGCACAACTATTAATTAACAAGCGCATTCAGCAAATATTGTGTTTACTACAGTTACTTTCATGTGACAGGAAACATTTAACCAGTGATATTGTATGCATTGTATTAGTAAAATTACTCAGCGGACACCAAAGTTAAAAAAAAAAACTGCGTCGGTGCCAATTCTGGACAGGATTATTAACAGAACTTATCTCCAGGCTCACAGACCGTACCCATCGTTTTTACCTGTTGGTATGCACATGCATATGTGCACGGTGATGTGGTTTGCTTGTAAATAATTCCTCAAGAGTGTACTCTGTGTAAAAACTTTTGATAAACTTTCTGAAATACGAAATACAAGTTTTACCAGTACGTAGTGCTAGAAATTTAGAACACATCGGTAAGGTAATCATTATTACATTACGAATTTGGCTATTTCACTACGCATTGAAATTTTTTTTCTTAAATAACTGTACTGGAGCCACCGTGAATGAACGGGATAAATCTATAGCATTTGAGTTGTCTTAATATGTCTACGCAAATTTGTAGAGTTCCCGTCGCCATTGTGCTAATCACCAGTGCAAGGAGCATATACGAGGGGTGGGACTGTGATGTATGTCGTAGGTACAACCTTGCCGCTCCTACCCGAGAACTTCCAATCACCGGCCAGCGATTGGTTGCAACGACGAGCGTCTCGCCATATCGTTTTCACCTCTAAGATCAACTATTACTTACGGATAAAATGTACAGTGGGACACATCATATAGCGCTAGAATGCATTCTACAGAGGAGGAACTAAAATTGGCATGAAGCTCTTTAACACCAGACCAAAACAAATTGTGGCGAAGGGGTTGTGGGTCGCCTATTTAAGTTATCACCGAATTCCGCATGCAAGCACGCACCCAGCTCGCAAGACAAGCGAAGAACAAAATGTGTACCCAGGCCCTAGTCTAGATATACTTTATTACACACAAAAAACACCCAGCTATATACAACAAGCATAGTTTCCTACTTAAACGTTATTTTATTGTTATATCGAATTTGTACTTTGATAGGGGAGTTTGGGACAGGCAGAAGTTCATCGCCGACAATTCTTGACAAAAGTCAAGCATTTCTACTCGCACATAAACCACCTCTGCTTGTGTAGAACCTCGCTGAAGCAGCATGCACGGCGACTGCCGAGTTTGTACACGTAGGTATCAGCGAGGGATGTTTAAGTTGTAAGTTGTTCAACGATATCTACGGGTGCATTCTCCACTGTACCTTGAAGAATTCGATAAATGGTACAGGCGAAATTCTGATGACCCATAATGGGGCATTCATGAAAAAGGCTTTACAATAAGTAAGTCGGAATATCCCAGATTGGAGAGGACAGGTTTTTAAAGAAAGAAGAAAAGTGAATGGCCCGAAAAGACCAAGAGGAAAAAGTACCGTGCACTGTCTTACTCATCAGAGTACAGTTGCAGTGCGGGAGGATGTAGGGTGTGCCGGCCTTGAAAACCTGTACCTCGAGAGCACCAATTTTTTGCTCAACTGTCCAGTCTTGGCAACTGAAGTCAAACTGGAAAGATCTCTCTCTTACAAACAGGCCACAAAATATACCTCTTCTGGAGGCTGCTTTGTAAGACCAAGTGTTTTTCTGTTGTCTCGGAAGAAGTTCAGGTGGCTACCTGAAATCATCACATCTATTTCGCCGACTAAAAAAACCTTGGTTGCTTCTGCACCTGCTGAAATTTGAATCGTCGTGTTTAGCAATTATGTCTGTGCATGAAATTGCTTGCTTGATTCAGTTCCTTGCGTTTGTTAAATACACTCCTCNTGCTTCTGCACCTGCTGAAATTTGAATCGTCGTGTTTAGCAATTATGTCTGTGCATGAAATTGCTTGCTTGATTCAGCGTTGGTTTCATACAGTTCCTTGCGTTTGTTAAATACACTCCTTGGGTGACATCTTATTTAACTTCTCTTTCAATGTGCGCTGTAAAATTTGACACTTTCCCGACATGAACTTCGACCGTGCGTCCCAGTAGAGAACAAGAAAAGCAATTCGTGGGGAAGTCCTTGGCCTCTAGAACAAAAACTACACGGCTTTACAAACTGTACACGCGCTATTCTCACGATTAACTTCTCACCATATAAAACACACCTACCCATTCAAACACTATTCACTCCTACGTTTGGACGCAATCGAATGTTCTTGAAAATACACTAACTTCAGTTCGAAACTTCACCCACCACGTGTGAAAATACAAATAAAAAGAAGTTTCTGACTAGCTATATGAATTTTTTATGAGATGAAATATGAGTGTCTGTGTCCTAATAGCTTGTCTTCAGAAGAAAAAGAAAACAGCCGCCNTGAATTTTTTATGAGATGAAATATGAGTGTCTGTGTCCTAATAGCTTGTCTTCAGAAGAAAAAGAAAACAGCCGCCGAGAAGATACTAGGTGTGTTCAACGTAGAAACCCATCATCTCACAAAGTTTTTAAACTGTCTACATTGCATTACCATAAGGAGCCTCGAAATTCAGGCAGCACAGAGAAATACCAACTCCTGTCATTAATAATTTCAAAGTCACGTGGTATAGTAGCGTCCACACTACCGAGATACTGCTAAGCAACTTCTGGGAGGAAAATTTAAGAAAAATATTTTTCCTTTCTAATAAGCTCAACGCGAATAGTAAACTTAGCACCACCCGTTGTCTTAAGGTAGTGCATCCGTCGGCAAAAATTTCTACTTTAATTTTTTTTTTCTTTTCAGATTTTTAACTTTTTACTATAAAACACTTCCCATTATTCTGAGAAAAATATTGAAAATACTCTCGCCGTGCAGCTTGAATAGTTACCAAGGAAAATACAGCTCAGTAGAGGCTGCATCAAACTTCCCCACAGCAACGTTGCAAAAACCGCAATGAAAACAAGGCGCTGTACCTTCGAACAGCGACATTCACACACAACGCTGACACCTAGTCTACGTACCTTACTGTCAACATGCAGTTTTTTCCCGACAAGACAGAACATTGCATTAACATTAATACTAAAACTACGAAGCTGTAAGACGCCACCTTTTTTTTTAATTCCAAAAAAAAAAAAAATCGAGGTAACGTCGAAGGGTAATGACGTCGATGGCCGCTTGCGTAATGAGCCCACAAAAGGAACGGCTCGTGACGCAATTCATTGCCAAAGTAACTTGAGTTCGCGCACAAGCGCGCGGTGTAAGTACATTTGGAAAAAAAAAATTATTTTTTTTTTGCTACAAGCGTTATGTTAAGGTTTTTAAAAGCTGTTCACTGTAAAGTGGGCACTTTTGTAATCAACTATTGAAAAATCTCACCGTTCCTGCCTGCGTGTGTTTTTAACCAGAACACGTGGCGGTATGCTCCCAGTGAAAGTTGGTAACGACTGAGGAAAAGTAGTTCCATGTCTCAACGTCGAATTAAAAGCGTTCGGTAAACACCTGTCCATACAACGATGATTTATTTTTCTCTCTGATTTTTTTTCTAGCATATAAGTTTCCCTTCACTGGCGCATAAATTAAGTGAACAGGCCCGCGGCAATGTTTTNTCTGATTTTTTTTCTAGCATATAAGTTTCCCTTCACTGGCGCATAAATTAAGTGAACAGGCCCGCGGCAATGTTTTTTTTTTTTGCATGTGGCGGAAGGATACACAATGTGATTACAAGTAATCTTAAGCACGGCTTTCAAAAGTACTCATTTTACCGTTAACAGCCTATAATTAAGCGACGTTCCAGCAACAGCAGTTTTTTTTTTCACGCACCTCCCGACGAGTATATTACCCTATCTGGTAAGTCTACGTCAATGACTAAGAGTAATTGTAATGTATCTCTATTACCCTGCTTTGTTTTTAATTTATTTTATTGCGAAGAAATTGTGCTTTCGAGTGACAGCTGGCGAATGCGTTGACGACCACCTCGGGGACTTTCCCTGCACCACGCCGTCGAGTCGTAGGTGACGAAGCGGACGACACTCCGGCACAAGTCGTAGAATAAAGACACCGTTAAAAAAAAAAAAAAAATGTTTTTGCATTTTACGGGAAAGTGCTGGTTAAGAAGTTTATCGAGAGATCTCCGTAAACTCTCTGCAAAATTACGGACACGTTGCTTTGCGCAAACGGACTTTCCGTCAATTCATGGAACTCTTCGTAAATGTGCTACTTAGTTAAAAGAGATAACGGAAAAAAAATCTTTAATTTTTGTTATGTGGGTGTTTTACTGTGTATAAAAAACAAGTTTAAGAAAGTTATAATATTTTATACCTGAGCAATATTTGAACCCGAGTCAAAATTTATGATTACGTCAATTTAACCACTCACTTCTTATAACAGATAAGTATAACTTTGGTATCTGAACTGTACCTAGTCACAGAAGCAATTTTTTTTTTTATATTTTATATTATAGTTAGTGTATTTTAAGTGTTGTTAAATGTTACAGACGCTTGATGCAACTTTTTGATGTTTGGAGGAATTGGTCTAAGTGGCGCGGATAACCTTACTGCCGCATAAACTATACATTTTCTGGCTACAGTGGCGAAAACAGCTTCGTGTATACTCGGCATTGTTCGTCCTCGACACCCGAAGCTATAGGAAATACCGAGACTTTCCGCATTTTTGTATTTACGGAGATCAGCTCCGTTTTTCATTATTACGGGCAGCGTTTCCGTNTTGGAGGAATTGGTCTAAGTGGCGCGGATAACCTTACTGCCGCATAAACTATACATTTTCTGGCTACAGTGGCGAAGACAGCTTCGTGTATACTCGGCATTGTTCGTCCTCGACACCCGAAGCTATAGGTAATACCGAGACTTTCCGCATTTTTGTATTTACGGAGATCAGCTCCGTTTTTCATTATTACGGGCAGCGTTTCCGTNAAATACCGAGACTTTCCGCATTTTTGTATTTACGGAGATCAGCTCCGTTTTTCATTATTACGGGCAGCGTTTCCGTATATTTACTGTGCATTTCCGTACAAATTCACTAAACTTTTTAAGGTGTAGAGATTAGGGGAGGCGTCTAGAATAGAAATCAGTGGAGTACCCTAGAGAGATGGACGAAATTTAGTCATGATCCTCTTATTTATTTTTTCTCTTTCCTGTGATCCACGTGTTGAATGGTGAGTGTTAATAATAAAAGGTCATGGTTTAAAATGGCACAGCCCAATACATACCGCTTTACAAAATCCATGTGAATTAATACCGAAACTATAATTTTCTACAATATGTTTTAATAAAGAAATGGCGTAGAATAAATGTTCATAGAAGTTAACTTTTCGATCTTAGTGGTTTACTAAAAGCTGTTTTGTATCAAAATAGCAGATTATTAGTATTAATTTGATTACGTATTTGACTACTCAAGGCATTACAAATTGAATTGATAAGAATCGGTAAAATGCTTCATTATCTACTACGAAACATTGTCATACCCAAAGAACCAAATATGAAGTTAAGACTAGCTTCATCAACTTGTAAGAAAATTTTAGTATTAATAAAAACACTGTCATTAACAATAATTTATTCCCTACAACTGCGGGATTTGTTATTCCGCTAATTGGTCGTGCAATAGTTAAGTTAATCCCTTTCCCANTAATTTATTCCCTACAACTGCGGGATTTGTTATTCCGCTAATTGGTCGTGCAATAGTTAAGTTAATCCCTTTCCCACAAACCTTCGCTTCAGAGCTATTTGGCTTTTGCCTATGATAAATTAATTATTGTTTTCATTTCCTGGCATCGCCGACGCATAAGTTGAATTCCGGGAATATTTCCAATAATTTATGTTTCAGATAAGTCACAGTAATTTAAATAGCGGTGAGATTTCGGTCCTTTTAAAACATCCACGTTACCAGTACCTCAGTACTGTGAGATTCGCATAAACTCTTTGTTACATACCGTTAAATGGGGCGATTAGAAACACTGGGGTGAAAAGAAACAGAATCTCAAATTAAGTTTGAAATCATCGCATTGAAAAACAAATCCCAAAAATCGGACAGTATTATTTATTATAGAAATAATTAGCACTCTCACATGTTCTTTATTTGCCTTTCAGTCAGAATACTACAAATATTTGTTATGAAGTTATGTTTCTTTTCACCTCGATGTTGCCAATCGCCCTATTTTACGGTAGCGATCGGTTTAGTCATGCGGGTGTGTGCCTACCTTACGTTTGGCAGGTCGCGGGTTTCAATCCCGCCTGCTGTACCAATGGGCGGTTTTTCTCCAAATTGGTTTTCATTGGGTTTTCCGGCAAATTCCGCTGCAGTATCAGACTAAGATGTTGATCAGAATCGTCGTGTAAAGGAAATCAAGGTCATTGTCGCCGTGGTAAGTAACAAGAGACTTCATGGGAGTTAAGTGTTCTGTGAAAGTTTATAGACCTAAAAAAAACCAAGTGTTTGTTTCACGTGGGCATGTGAGTCCTGAACAAATGACATGTGCTCGAGTATGCAGATGGGTCAAGTCTATCATCATGCTATATAGNGTGGGCATGTGAGTCCTGAACAAATGACATGTGCTCGAGTATGCAGATGGGTCAAGTCTATCATCATGCTATATAGCGCCAATTGTAGAGTTTCTACAAACATGGCAAATCTCAGTTCCTTAATTGATCGGAGGATTTTCAAGTGAATTAACGGCTGAAGTTCCATCTTGTTTTGTTGCAGTGTGCAGTGCAAATTTTTTTTTCGCCAATGAAATTTAATATCTTCTTCACGACTTTAAAAATTGAAATTAAGGTGGCAAGTGTGTTGGANATTTTTTTTCGCCAATGAAATTTAATATCTTCTTCACGACTTTAAAAATTGAAATTAAGGTGGCAAGTGTGTTGGAAATGAGCGATTTCAATCCACTGTCTATTCTCCGGGCTAGGAAGTGCCGAAAAACTTTCTGTACCAAGTCTTGAAGAGAAGATTTGTTTCGAAAAAACTGAGAAACGACGGGCGCGCAAGCGAGTTTTAACAGATTTAAGCAACCGAGATATTTCTTTACAAAATAAAATGTGGCCAGCAGCGTCTCATATAACGAAGAAGCGACAGGTGAAGTAGCGTGCAATATTTATGCAACATATGCGGTGGCTTCGACACGTTCTCAAGGCTGTCGCCTGGCTGACGATTTGCGGCAGGGAAGTACTTGTTCATGANATATGCGGTGGCTTCGACACGTTCTCAAGGCTGTCGCCTGGCTGACGATTTGCGGCAGGGAAGTACTTGTTCATGATATTTGTTTTCTTTGTATACCGCCTGGAACTTTTTGAGCAGGAAAATACGCGCTTCTTTGCTACCGAAGCCTTTTCTAATATTGATGTATAGCCTGTTTCTTGAAAATATCAGAAAAATTACTGAAAAACAAATTGTTATATCTGCATCGATACAGAGCTTGAGGGTATCATTTCTCACACTTAGGTTTTCGCTTCAAGTTTGCACATTCAAAGTATGCTTAAAAAACAGAATTTTATTNATATGCGGTGGCTTCGACACGTTCTCAAGGCTGTCGCCTGGCTGACGATTTGCGGCAGGGAAGTACTTGTTCATGAGATATGTTTTCTTTGTATACCGCCTGGAACTTTTTGAGCAGGAAAATACGCGCTTCTTTGCTACCGAAGCCTTTTCTAATATTGATGTATAGCCTGTTTCTTGAAAATATCAGAAAAATTAATTACTAAATAAAACATTACTGAAAAACAAATTGTTATATCTGCATCGATACAGAGCTTGAGGTATCATTTCTCACACTTAGGTTTTCGCTTCAAGTTTGCACATTCAAAGTATGCTTAAAAAACAGAATTTTATTNAGGTATCATTTCTCACACTTAGGTTTTCGCTTCAAGTTTGCACATTCAAAGTATGCTTAAAAAACAGAATTTTATTAACATGTATTTCCCAATACCAAATTGAAAAAAAAAAGAAAAAAAAAAACAGCAATAGTTATAGTTTATAAAAAAGCTTAGCAATAGAATGTAAATCCCCAAGACGAAGTTGCCTGGTTAAAACAATGCATGCCGAAAAATAAAAAATAAATTATAAATGCACGTGTAGCCATAACATGAGAGTAGAACGACATTCATTTTTATTCTGTTATAAAATGCGATCCATCGGCAGCCAACGTAATTATCGACTAAACAACTCTCGGGGTGGAAAATAATTTTCATTTGTAGTTTAGTCTGAATACGTTTGTTTCCGTTTAATTTTTCTCGGGATGACGTAATAAATTAAAGGACAAATCAGAGCCCAAAGAACTGTCCGTGGTAGCTAAATCCACTTCTTACAATGTAAATAAAAGAGAGTGGGAGAATGAGTTTTACACAAACACGAGTGTTGTTTTATCGCGAGAGAAAAAATGTCCACGGCACGCGCATCTGTACCAGCAAATTGCATTTGGCCGCGGGATCAAGAGCTCACAGATACACGACTCCCAGCATGTTCAGCTTTTTTTGGTAACAGCGCCTGTCGGACGAGGGCGTATGCAACCAACACGACAGTCATGCGTGATGAAATGCCGCTGCGACAAGGGGCTAACATAGGCGACTACGTTAAATCTAATATGTAAAAAAAAAAAAATCAATTCTACATAAATGGGCATCACCACTAGAGCTGTACGACGTGTGGCGATATATCGAATACGAANAAAAAAAAAATCAATTCTACATAAATGGGCATCACCACTAGAGCTGTACGACGTGTGGCGATATATCGAATACGAACCAATATTTTCGAAACATCACAAATGATATACGGTCCAACAAACTAGGAGCATTCGGATTTCGATACTTAAACGTCAGCACGCAACAGTATTTGCAACGTCGATATTTGTGATATGACCGATATTTTGGATACAAATGTAGCCGATATCATTGATGTCAATTTTTTTTTGCGATACCGGTATGAGCGATAATTGCAATATATCGTAATGCATTTTCAGTTACTTTCTNAAAAAAAAAATCAATTCTACATAAATGGGCATCACCACTAGAGCTGTACGACGTGTGGCGATATATCGAATACGAAACAATATTTTCGAAACATCACAACTGATATACGGTCCAACAAACTAGGAGCATTCGGATTTCGATACTTAAACGTCAGCACGCAACAGTATTTGCAACGTCGATATTTGTGATATGACCGATATTTTGGATACAAATGTAGCCGATATCATCNATACTTAAACGTCAGCACGCAACAGTATTTGCAACGTCGATATTTGTGATATGACCGATATTTTGGATACAAATGTAGCCGATATCATCGATGTCAATTTTTTTTTGCGATACCGGTATGAGCGATAATTGCAATATATCGTAATGCATTTTCAGTTACTTTCTGGAAGCGATATTGCGCACTGATAGCGATATTGTCAACATGTTTCGAAATGATATTGAAAAGTGGGTATCGCACAGCCCTATACTCAAATTGCTCGCTGTCATTTTTTTTAAGGGTAGAACGTGTCCACAGTTTATGCTAAAATCAGTTCGTTAGTTGTCCAGGAATGTGCAAGCTGCCTACGATTCGCACAAGGCTACAAAAATTAGCTCTCTACGCACAAGCAGAGGGAAAACATGTGTGACGAGTGATACACACACACAAAAAAAAAACTAGTTCGTCTTCGAGCTAACGAAAATTATGTCTTGCTGTGAAAAATCACACCGCACAAACTGCGGTGAAGATTAATATTTTCTTGCTACTCTTCGAATAGAATGCGAGTTTTATCTTGGACGAGGAACGGTTTCCATCTTCATCGCGATGGAATATGTCAAGATGCTTAACGCGTTTTCCCAACAACTATTCCACTAAGAGAGTTGTAAAAGCTACGTCTTTATTATCGGAAAGATACTTAAGTGTGCAGGAGGGGGGAGGGGGGCGAATTTTTGTATCAAATCTGTGAGAATATTAATATGCAAATTAATATGCAAAGAGTGAGTGCTGTTTGTTATCTCTACCGGAATTTCCTTAACTCACTACCTGGCGAGTAACTGGTTTGCACAGTATGTTAGAAAAACACGTTAACAAAAAATATTTTCAATGAACACGAAAAGAACCAACATTTCAAACTAGGACGGAAATACACCGTTCAACACGTCATGCTTATTGGCAATACTATTTTTGAAGTTATTCAGCATTTCCAAAAGCAACAATTTGTAAACCATTGTACCCAAACGTATTCTGGATGAATACCTGAGAAACTAGTATTGGTTCCCGCATCGAACTTTGCTAAACATTTCCTGTCGATCCCGCAGTACCAGTCACTGCAAAGTGGCGCCAAGTGTACGTAGCGGAAAAGCGACTGTACTACCTGCGGCAACGTGAAGGGGGCAGCCGAACCAGCGCTCACTCTTTACCGAACGCAAGGGAAAAAAAAAAAAAAAAAAAAAACGTACATGCCATGTACGTACCGTAATGAAATAATGTATTCTTACAAAACTGTTCATGGTCATGTAGGAACATCCTCGATGCGTAGGAAACGGTCGTATTTTATTTCGCGACTTGTACGTAAGGTTTTCAGGCAACAGAATTGAAGGAGAAAAGAACATGAAGCGATCTGCTGTATTTAATAAAAATTTTGTTTTTTTTTCTATTTATTTAATTATTTTAAAAATACGTTTAAACTGTATGTAACCATTTATTGTATTACCGTGCTTCGTGTTATATTATTGACGAATCCCGTGCAGTAGATACGGACGTAACAAGTATGCAAATAAAATTAAATTTAATGTTGTTTACTATAAATCGCTATTTTACTAAAAATCAAGTTAATTTCTAGCCATGTGAGTAAGACGAGTATATGTACTATGAACCACGCATTTTTGTTAACGTTCTATNAATCAAGTTAATTTCTAGCCATGTGAGTAAGACGAGTATATGTACTATGAACCACGCATTTTTGTTAACGTTCTATGCACGTATTTTACGTATACGAAGTCGATCGTGAACTTCAAGAACTTGTTGTACTCGTGTGTTCCTTTCACGATTTGGACCACGGTTGTTTGAAACAACCCTTAAAAATGTCGGATACCAAAAAATTAATAATGTTATATTTGTACTAAACATTGTTTAACTTGTATGCATNCAACCCTTAAAAATGTCGGATACCAAAAAATTAATAATGTTATATTTGTACTAAACATTGTTTAACTTGTATGCATAATATGTAATGCCATTTTCCTCGAATAAAAAAATTCACACATTTTTTTAAATATATAATTTAATGTCAAACCCAAACATTTTTGTTTTGCTGCAAACTGAGATGTAGTAATGGAAGATTACAACGTAAAGAATGCAATGGGCTACCACGTGATACATATGTAATCACCAAATAACAGTCCGTGCACTTTTAAAAAAATGTTTAAACTAACATTTTTTTTGCATATTTTTAACATTAAAAAAAAATGCATGAACTGCTATTTGGTGACTACATACATGTCAAGCGGTAGGCCACGGCAATATTTTTCCTTCGNAAAAATGCATGAACTGCTATTTGGTGACTACATACATGTCAAGCGGTAGGCCACGGCAATATTTTTCCTTCGTAATTTTTTTAATTTTTACATCTTGTTTAGTATTTCTTATTATGGTTGCAGCAAAACAGAAACATTTCGTATTTGTCGTCAAATTATTAAAAAATTATGAAGCGTTACTTTTTTTTATTCTAGGAAAATGTCATCACATACAATGNTTAAACTGTATGTAACCATTTATTGTATTACCGTGCTTCGTGTTATATTATTGACGAATCCCGTGCAGTAGATACGAACGTAACAAGTATGCAAATAAAATTAAATTTAATGTTGTTTGCTATAAATCGCTATTTTACCAAGAATCAAGTTAATTTCTAGCCATGTGAGTAAGACGAGTATATGTACTATGAACCACGCATTTTTGTTAACGTTCTATGCACGTATTTTACGTATACGAAGTCGATCGTGAACTTCAAGAACTTGTTGTACTCGTGTGTTCCTTTCACGATTTGGACCACGGTTGTTTGAAACAACCCTTAAAAATATCGGATACCAAAAAATTAATAATGTTATATTTGTACTAAACATTGTTTAACTTGTATGCATCATATGTAATGCCATTTTCCTCGAATAAAAAAATTCACATTTTTTAAAATATATAATTTAATGTCAAATCCAAACATTTTTGTTTTGCTGCAAACTGAGATGTAGTAATGGAAGATTACAACGTAAAGAATGCAATGGGCTACCACGTGATACATATGTAATCACCAAATAACAGTCCATGCACTTTTTAAAAAATGTTTAAACTAAATTTTTTTTGCATATTTTTAACATTAAAAAAAATGCATGAACTGCTATTTGGTGACTACATACATGTCAAGCGGTAGGCCACGGCAATATTTTTCCTTCGTAATGTTTTTAATTTTTACATCTTGTTTAGTATTTCTTATTATAGTTGCAGCAAAACAGAAACATTTCGGATTTGTCGTCAAATTATTAAAAAATTATGAAGCGTTACTTTTTTTTATTCTAGGAAAATGTCATCACATACAATGCGTACAAGTTTAGCAATGTTTGATACAATAATGAAAAAAAATACANGCGTACAAGTTTAGCAATGCTTGATACAATAATGAAAAAAAATACATATATCGGTACGTCACACCCCTAATGAATCTTTAGCCAGTAATAAACAGGAAGAAATGTGATCATACCACGTGCAAGCAAAGTCTAAAAAAAAAAATAAGCCTGTCACTGTGGCGAGGAGCCAACGAGTAAAAACAGCTGTGGCCCAAGTATGTTAAAGAACTTAACTGTGTAAGGCTGCTGCCAAAAGAAACGCACGATTCACGCGCGCATATATATATATATATATATATACATACACAGGATAAGTATAAAAGAATACCTCAACTTTGAAGGTCTATAATATCAAAACCAAACAACCTACAACATTGAATAACCAATCAAATGAACCGCGGGGCTGTGAAGTTTGTTTACCATACATTCGTAAATGTTCAATGTGACCGCCATGAGCGGCCCGAACGACATCTACGCGATAATCAAACTCGTTCCACACTCTTGCCAGCATGTCCGGTGTAAAGGTTTGGATGGCGTTCGTAACTCTCGGTTTGAGGTGGTGAGGGGGAAGCGAGCTCGCATTCGACACGTCAATGTGGAGGGGACGGTCTGATGTTTCCTTTATGGTGCGCCATCTCATTGGCACCTAGTTGTTCGCGGATACTTGAACGAGACGTTGCCGCAACGCTGGATTGGCTGAGGAGCAGTTGGTGACCAGGCTCTTCATCACTGGCCCCCAAGAAGCCCGGATCTTACCCCGTGCGATTTTTTTCTATGTGGGGTACATAAAGAATCAAGTGTTTCGTCCACCATTGCCGGCTAACATTGACGACCTCAAAACGAGAATTACGGACGCCATCTAAACCGTGACACCGGACATGCTGGCAAGAGTGTGGAACGAGTTTGAGTATCGCGTAGATGTCGTTCGGGCCGCTCGTGGTGGTCATATTGAACATTTATGAATGTTTGGCAAACAAACTTCACGGTTCCACGGTTCATTTGATTGGTCAATCAAGGTTGTAGGTTGTTTGGTTTTGATATTATAGACCTTCAAAGTTGGGGTATTGTTTTATACTCATCCTGTATATATGAGGCATCTGCTAGCAGGCACAGACATCGAAGGGAAGGAGATGCCACATCAGGCGAACTAAGGTACCGTTAAAGCGAGTGCATGCATGCGCTGGAACGTCTGCCTCGGACTGTCGTTTGTTTAGCGTCAACGCCTATGGCACCGCCGCGCAGCGCAGCTTATAAAACAAGTCATCAGTCTGTCCTTGAGGCTGTTCAAGTGCCGAAATATTATTTTGCAGTGGTTTTAAGATATTTCAAGGTTCTGTGACATAATATCAATTAAAATTAGATAAAAATATCAAATCAGCTTAAAAAACAACTTTCAGGTGTTTTTTTAATAGTAGAAATAATAACATTTTGAACTTAAATTTTGCGCCAAACAAATTTCAAAAAGTTAAATGAGCACATTTGATTTCATCTGAAATGTTTCTCGGAGCCGTAGGAACTCCATGAAGAAATTTCTTTCAAGTCTGGCATTTTGTTCACCTGCGATTAAGCTTTAACTTTTAACAATTTTTAATTTTAATTTTATTTTAAAACATAAAGCCGTAATCATGCCTTGTGCCTATTGGTGGGCAAAACGTATATTGAAAGCCTATAAAAGAACTCCAGGGTCATAGAAAATTCATTTTAAACTTAGACGCAATCATACTGTTTGCTCGAGTGTGTTCAGTAAATTGGCAAAGGTTTATTTCTTATGATTTGAATTGTATGTATGTGCCAATGGTTGCGTAAGTTGATTCATTGAAACTAAATGGGTTGTTATTGTCATACAATGTTTTTAACCATTAATATGGTTGTAAAGTCTCTTGTAATTAAGAATATCCACCGGTTGACGAGACATTTTGAGTGTATTAAAAAGGGGAACCCATGCTGTCAGACGATAACATGGAAAGTATTTGATAATCGCAGCACAAATTGTCCTTCGTATGATGCAGTTTACAAATTTTAATTCCTAAATATGTAATCAAATAAAGGGTTAATTTTTTGCAGAAAAAAAGCGCTTAACCCCATAACGAAAACCGTGATTATGCCGCGTTAGACACCTAGTTGCCAAAAAAAAACAAATGGATTGAAAGACAAGAGTCGATCACATGATCGTCGCAGTGTCTGAACACATTACACCACCTGACATTTTTTTTTCTGTGGGGGCGTGAGGAGAACAAGGTGCAAGCAGAAAAGAGAATGACATTTACAACCTGCAAGCTACAAATCATCGCAGCAATTGCATCCACTACATCTGACGCACACTGAGAAGAAAATATGGTTGTGTGAACTAAATATCTGTACCTGTGACCCATCTGGATTTTTAATATCAGTTTGGTAGGTACCATCTAAACATTGTTAACGTATGTAGTGACTGCAAAAAAGTAACTATTTGTTGTGGTCTTGTGTGAGGTTGTACCTACCTGCAATTATGAATATACATAGCTCTAACAGCAGAGCGTTTTGTTCCTTCTGTAGAGCGGATAGTTATTCGACCAAAACAACTTCAATAATATTTATATTATTCCCGCAACAAAACAGCATTGTGATAATCCAACAGAACATTCTGCTGCTGTTACAGAAGTTAGTCTGCTACCCTGAATCCCGTTTACAAAACTGTTAAGTTGTCGTCACTGTTCTGCTATTTTTTTTTTTTTCAATGTACGTGAGCGGACTTGGGAATAAATTAACTATCGGTTGGATACGACTAGGACCAAGAATGAAGCACCATAGGTACGTACTAATCGACTAACTGAATTGTTAGGTATGATCTCTCACGATGTGTGTTCAATTAAGTGATCCTTTATAACTGTCGACCAAATTGCTTTTTGAAAAATCCTGGAGTTCTTTTATAAAGAGCCAGTACACTGCTCCTGGAAAGTCGGAATCACGGATGCCGCGTGCGTAGGGCAGGTCACGAAAAACTGTTTAACAAACCGATTCGCCTGGCGACTAAACCACAAAGCGCGATCGAAAACAACGTTGTCCCACAGGCAGCGCTTCTTTTAAGTTCAGACTTGGTTCTCTCCACGTAAACACACACGCGAACACCTCGCACAACAAAAGCACAAGGATCAAGCATTATCACGAGGGGCAACAGTTCGAAACGTCTACCTACCGAGGAGTGTAAAGAAACAAAGTGCAAAGCAAGGTCCTGCTCATTACAGCAATGACGTAGCGACACCCGAACTTCGCGAAAAGATTTCCGTGCATGCTAGACTTCGACACCCTGCAGGCGCACAAGCAGTTTTCTTTTTGCTTTATTGGTAGCGTGTCTTTATGAGAACATTTCCCTACTTGACTGACCAATCGTAGTTAGGTTATTCCGATACTCTTACGTCTGTGATTCGCGGGCAGACGGCGCGTAACACGTAAATCATCCAACCAAAAAAAGTGGATCTGATCTAAAGTGTTATGAAGCACAACTAATCACGAAATCTTTTCGCGAATATCGGATGTTCCTGGCAATAAGAGTCCAAGCATGTGTAAGTAGAGGGTGCGTCTATCAGATGTTCTAAAGGAAAGGCACGTGCATCAAAAATTCTCATTTTTAAGTAGGAAAACTGCTTACTGAAAGCCACAATGCTATTCAAATGCAGTTGCAAACATATTTTGTTTACTTAAATTCGTAAGTTACTCACACTGAGCAACACAAATGTGAGAGTAATTTATTCACTTGGATTTGTCAACCATAGTGGGAAAATATCTTATGCGAAATAACCGAAGTACAGTAATAAAATCCTGAGCTATAAAAAAAAGTTTTTAAATTTACTTTCTCTACTTCAATAATGACTCTTACCGAATCAGCAAAGAAACTATTTCTTATACGTGTACACCGAGCTGAATTCAAGAATCTGATCTGAATTTGCAAATTGGACAGGGGTATAAAAAATGCCACGTTCTTAATTGCAGTGTTCGCCACTTACTGCCCCTAAAATAAGAAACTTGTCGTTACAAGACAACTTTTCCAAGGACAGAGACATTTTGGACCCAAGTTTCCGTATTAGATAAGAATAATGAAACGGCTACGAATGTTGTTTGTAACGTTCCGTTTTCCTTGTTTTTTGCCAAATAACAATATTTGTTTTTCTTTTCTGAGTAACAGCAGTTACAATTTATTAAAATTTAGGACATTCATAACATTTTACGAATTCGTGCCGAACACAAACAAAATCTTAATATGTGGCAGAGTCCTGGATTTTTCTAAAAGTTTTGGTGACATTAGTAACGCGGTCACTTTGACGACAGATGCCTCCTGCCACGTGTATGTACAAGACTGTACTATCCATTAGCCAATCGCGTCCCAGAATAAACTAGCAAAAATAGTGAACGCAGTCAGTTCTTAAATTGTACAGAAGGGAGGGGGTGGGGGCGTTGCCGATAATAGTATTGCAACGAAGGAACTTCGATTCCCACCTTGGTAATGAGTTGCTAGGACTGAACGTTTTCAACGAATAAAGTTTTCATCTTTTCGCTGTTGCAAATGGTTTTTTTTTGCTATCATACGCCGTTGTGCAAAAAAATGTAGACTAAATTAAAATTTTCGTACGTATTTTCTTCGGCAGTACGTGATATCAGTTAAAAGTATTGAAAAAATAAAATTCATCAGTGTATACCGATTCTATCTACGAGGACGTGTTAAGCGCGTGGTTAGTATAAGTGCCAGGGAACATCTGACGCCCTTTGGGGTGCATGGAAACCATCACACGATTTAACATTATAAAACATTAAATACTGTTTGAGAGAAAGAAAAGGAAACTGCATTAAAACTCATTGTTTTGTTTAAGAATTTTAAACGTGATATTTATATTATTAAAACTAACATACGAAGGTTTTTAATACTGTGCGTCCTAATTAGAAAATACTTTAGCGACATATATGACAAGATTTTACATTGTGTATATTCGAGACTTTAACAAATTTGGTTAATTAGTTGCTACCACATCAAGGATCCACGTCTATTTGAAACTTCCACGTGATTCACCGCGTATTTTGTGGCAGACCTCTGACATTAGAGTGCTGGAAGACGTTTTAAATACAATAAGAGTCAGTTAAAAAGTCAACGCAATCGTATCAGTTTTTGAAATTTATCCTGACAACAAATTAATCCACCAATTTTCATGGTCCCTGGGTATTACTATATTTACGTAAGCTAATAAGTATAACATAACACACCTGACAAATATTGAAATAAGATTAGAACGGCACGGAAACTTGGTTAAGGAACCTCTCTAGTTTTCATACGGGTCTCACTGTAATCAGCTGTGTGCATTCTAATTTTTAAAGAAACGATGGAATTTTTCAGTGTAAATCTTGGTTATTGAAACATAAATGTGTCGAAGTCAGCAAAAATCGCTGTAAATAGGCTTCTATTTAAGATATTTATTCTTCTGTAAATCAGTGTTTTAAACTATAGCGACAATTCTGTATCGGAACGGATCGATGTGTTGAAATGCTACTGCCACTGCTTAGAATTCCGAGGAAACAACACATGCGAAATTTGTTTATGCTATTTTAAATCGCCTTCGCAACGCTTGCTTACAGCCGGATGAGACCTTGAGGTTTTTAATATTGTTTACTAGGGATTCCCCTCAAAAGTTCATTACTTAAAGTTCTTCAATTGACATGTCACATTATTTTATTTCCGGTGATGAAAATTAATATATATGTGGTTAGCTATGTACTGACAAGTATTTAAAAGTAACTTCCACACAGCCAACAGTGGCCAATAGCATTACTCCTAGGAAGCCAACAGTGGCCAATAGCATTACTCCTAGGAAGCCAANCGAACGACATCCACGCGATAATCAAACTCGTTCCACACTCTTGTCAGCATGTCCGGTGTTACGGTTTGGATGGCGTTCGTAACTATCGGTTTGCGGTGGTGAGGGGAAAGCGAGCTCGTATTCGACACGTCAGTGTGAAGGGGACGGTCTGATGTTTCCTTTATGGTGCGCCATCTCATTGGCACCTAGCTGTTCGCAGATACCTGAACGAGACGTTGCCGTAACGCTGGATTGGTCGAGGAGCAGCTGGTGACCAGGCTCTTCATCACTGGCCCCCAAGAAGCCCGGATCTTACCCCGTGCGATTTTTTTCTATGTGGGGTACATAAAGGATCAAGTGTTTCGTCCACCATTTCCGGCTAACATTAACGACCTCAAAACGAGAATTACGGACGCCATCCAAACCGTAACACCGGACATGCTGACAAGAGCGTGGAACGAGTTTGATTATCGCGTAGATGTCGTTCGGGCCGCTCGTGGTGGTCACATCGAACATTTATGAATGTATGGTAAACAAACTTCACTGTTCCACGGTTCATTTGATTGGTCAATAAAGGTTGTAGGTTGTTTGGTTTCGATATTATAGACCTTCAAAGTTGGGGTATTCTTTAATACTCATCCTGTATATACGAGGCATCTGCTAGCAGGCACAGACATCGAAGGGAAGGAGATGCCACATCAGACGAACTAAGGTACTGTTAAAGCGAGTGCATGCATGCGTTGGAACGTCTGCCTCGGACTGTCGTTTGTTAAGCGACAACGCCTATGGTACCGCCGCACAGCGCAGCTTATAAAACAAGTCATCAGTCTGTCCTTGAGGCTGTTCAAGTGCCGAAATATTATTTTGCAGTGGTTTTAAGATATTTCAAGGTTCTGTGATATAATATCAATTAAAATTAGATAAAAATATCAAATCAGCTTAAAAAACAACTTTCAGGTGTTTTTTTAATAGTAGNTATAATATCAATTAAAATTAGATAAAAATATCAAATCAGCTTAAAAAACAACTTTCAGGTGTTTTTTTAATAGTAGAAATAATAACATTTTGAACTTAAATTTTGCGCCAAACAAATTTCAAAAAGTTAAATGAGCACATTTGATTTCATCTGAAATGTTTCTCGGAGCCGTAGGAACTCCATGAAGAAATTTCTTTCAAGTCTGGCATTTTGTTCACCTGCGATTAAGCTTTAACTTTTAACAATTTTTAATTTTAATTTTATTTTAAAACATAAAGCCGTAATCATGCCTTGTGCCTATTGGTGGGCAAAACGTATATTGAAAGCCTATAAAAGAACTCCAGGGTCATAGAAAATTCATTTTAAACTTAGACGCAATCATACTGTTTGCTCGAGTGTGTTCAGTAAATTGGCAAAGGTTTATTTCTTATGATTTGAATTGTATGTATGTGCCAATGGTTGCGTAAGTTGATTCATTNCAGTAAATTGGCAAAGGTTTATTTCTTATGATTTGAATTGTATGTATGTGCCAATGGTTGCGTAAGTTGATTCATTAAAACTAAATGGGTTGTTATTGTCATACAATATTTTTAACCATTAATATGGTTGTAAAGTCTCTTCGAATTAAGAATATACACTGGTTGTCGAGACATTTTGAGCGTATTGAAAAGGGGAATCCACGATAAAATGGAAAGTATTTGATAATCGCAGCACAAATTGTCCTTCGTATGACGCAGTTTACAACTTTTCATTCCTAAATATGTAATCAAATAAAGGGTTAATTTTTTGCAGAAAAAAAGCGCTTAACCCCATAACGAAAACCGTGATTATGCCGCGTTAGACACCTAGTTCCCAAACAAAAATAAATGGATTGAAAGACGAGGGTCGATCACATGATCGTCGCAGTGTCTGAACACATTGCACCACCTGACATTTTTTTTTCCTTGGGGGCGTGAGGAGAACAAGGTGCAAGTAGAAAAGAGAATCACATTTACAACCTGCAAGCTACAAATCATCGCAGCAATTGCATTCACTACATCTGACGCACACTGAGAAGAAAATATGGTTGTGTGAACTAAATATCTGTACCTGTGACCCATCTGGATTGTTAATATCAGTTTGGTAGGTACCATCTAAACATTGTTAACGTATGTAGTGACTGCAAAAAAGTAACTATTTGTTGTGGTGGTCTTGTATGAGGTTGTACCTACCTGCAATTATGAATATACATAGCTCTAACAGCAGAGCAGTTTGTTCCTTCTGTAGAACGGATAGTTATTCGACCAAAACAACTTCAATAACATATCGATTGTTCCCCCAACAAAACAGCATTGTGATACACCAACAGAACATTCTGCTGCTGTTACAGAAGTTAGTCTGCTACCCTGAATCCCGTTTACAAAACTGTTAAGTTGTCGTCACTGTTCTGCTGTTTTTTTTTTCTTCAATGTACGTGAGAGGACTTGGGAATAAATTAACTATCGGTTGGATACGACTAGGACCAAGAATGAAGCACCATAGGTACGTACTAAACTACTAACTAAATTGTTAGGTATGATCTCTCACGATGTGTGTTCAATTAAGTGATCCTTTATAACTGTCGACAAAATTACTATTTGAAAAATCCTGGAGTTCTTTTATAAAGAGCCAGTACACTGCTCCTGGAAAGTCGGAAACACGGATGCCGCGTGCGTAAGGCAGGCCAAGAAAAACTGTTTAACAAACCGATTCGCCTGGCGACTAAACCACAAAGCGCGATCGAAAACAACGTTGTCCCACAGGCAGCGCTTCTTTTAAGTTCAGACTTGGTTCTCTCCACGGAAACACACACGCGAACACCTCGCACAAGGATCAAGCATTATCACGAGGGGCAACAGTTCGAAACGTCTAGCTACCGAGGAGTGTAAAGAAACAAAGTGCAAAGCAAGGTCCTACTCATTACAGCAATGACGTAGCGACACCCGAACTTCGCGAAAAGATTTCCGTGCATGCTAGACTTCGACACCCTGCAGGCGCGCAAGCAGTTTTCTTTTTGCTTTATTGGTAGCGTGTCTTTATGAGAACGTTTCCCTACTTGACTGACCAATCGTAGTTAGGTTATTCCGATACTCTTACGTCTGTGATTCGCGGGCAGACGGCTAAGGCGCGTAACACGTAAATCATCCAACCAAAAAAAGTGGATCTGATCTAAAGTGTTACGAAGTGCAAATAATCACGAAATCTTTTCGCTGAAATCGGATGTTCCTTGCAATAAGAGTCCAAGCATGTGTAAGCAGAGAGTGCGTCTATCACATGTTCTAAAGGAAAGACACGTGCATCAAAAATTCTCATTTTTAAGTAGGAAAACTGCTTACTGAAAGCCACAATGCTATTCAAATACAGTTGCAAACATATTTTGTTGGCTTAAATTCGTAAGTTACTCATATTGAACAACACAAATCTGAGAGTAATTTATTCACTTGGATTTGTCAACCGTAGTGGGAAAATATCTTATGCGAAATTATATACGTATTTTCTTTGGCAGTTCGTGATATCAGTTAAAAGTATTGAAAAAATTAAATTCATAGGTGTATACCGATTCTATCCAAGAGGACGTGTTAGGCGCGTGGTTAGTAAAGTGCCGGGGAACATCTAACGCCCTTTGGGGTGCATGGAAACCATCACACGATTTAACATTATAAAGCATTAAATACCGTTTGAGAGAAAGAAAAGGAAACTGCATTAAAACTCATTGTTTTGTTTAAGAATTTAAAACGTGATATTAATTTTATTAAAACTAACATACAAAGGTTTTTAATACTTTGCGTCCTAATTCGAAAATACTTTAGCGACATATATGACAATATTTTACATTGTGCATATTCGAAACTTAACAAATTTGGTTAATTAGTTGCTACCACATCGAGGATCCACGTCTATTTGAAACTTCCACGTGATTCACCGCGTATTTTGTGGCAGACCTCTGACATTAGAGTGCTGGAAGACGTTTTAAATACAATAAGAGTCAGTTAAAAAGTCAACGCAATCGTATCAGTTTTTGAAATTTATCCTGACAACAAATTAATCCACCAATTTTCATGGTCCCTGGGTATTACTATATTTACGTAAGCTAATAAGTATAACATAACACACCTGACAAATATTGAAATAAGATTAGAACGGCACGGAAACTTGGTTAAGGAACCTCTCTAGTTTTCATACGGGTCTCGCTGTAATCAGCTGTGTGCATTCTAATTTTTAAAGAAACGATGGAATTTTCCAGTGTAAATCTTGGTTATTGAAACATAAATGTGTCGAAGTCAGCAAAAATCGCTGTAAATAGGCTTATATTTAAGATATTTATTCTTCTGTAAATCAGTGTTGTAAACTATAGCGAAAATGCTGTATCTTTTTGGAACAGATCGATGTGTTGAAATGCTACTGCCACTGCTTACAATTCCGAGGAAACAACACATGCGAAATTTGTTTATGCTATTTTAAATCGCCTTCGCAACGCTTGCTTACAGCCGGATGAGACCTTGAGGCTTTTAATATTGTTTACTAGGGATTCCCCTTACAAGTCCATTACTTTAAGTTCTTCAATTGACATGTCACATTATTTTATTTCCGGTGATGAAAATTAATAAATATGTGGTTTGCTATGTACTGACAAATATTTAAAAGTAACTTCCACAGAGCCAACAGTGGCCAATAGCATTACTCCTAGGAAGTCTATGAATGTTGTTAGTGCAGGGTTCTAATCACACGCAGNGAGCCAACAGTGGCCAATAGCATTACTCCTAGGAAGTCTATGAATGTTGTTAGTGCAGGGTTCTAATCACACGCAGTACCGAACATGATTTTACTGATTCAGCGAAAATGCATATACTGAGGGGGGGGGGGGATACCATTCCTTATAAAAAAAACTCAAGTCTTTCTTTGCTTGTACACAGAAAGAATTTAACTAGTTGTAACGACAAATGTTTTATAGTCGACTACGTTTGAGAGTGTGGCCACGTCCACCTGTAGTAATTGCTGTACAATTGCTAATATTTATAAACTGGGTCATCTATTTTATTGTAGTGCGGTTTCCTTCTGCCACTCGGTTTTTTTTGAACGGCATGTTTTTCGTCGTACGGGCCAATGCTTGCCAGATTTAAAGGACGTAACACCGAATAGAGATACACGAGACTCTACAAGCGAGTATGCATCCAGCCAGGGCAGAACTTCTAAACTCTGCTCGTGTGGGAACTTGCCGATCCAAGGTCACTCGCGCTTTGAAAGTCTGGCGAGTTAACGGGATTCCTTGAGCGATCAACTCTGGTTTAACTCNCGATCCAAGGTCACTCGCGCTTTGAAAGTCTGGCGAGTTAACGGGATTCCTTGAGCGATCAACTCTGGTTTAACTCATCTCTCCACCCCACTATGACGACACGACTAGTTGACGACACGCGTGGAAAAGTCCGCAAACATTGCAGCAACAAATACGGTAAACAACCGCTAGGACGTGAAAACAAATAGTATAAATTTGAGACAGTGATTCAGGAGGCGTTTTTTAAGTTTACGTATCTAAAGACATGAGTTTTGAAAACTGGAAACAATCAGCACTAGTACAAGTTCTCCTTAAACGACTGGGCTATTAATATAGCGCTCAGGAATTACACTTTATATGCTACCCTGACGTGAAATAACATTTTTTTTTTAACGTAAACAAACATGATAATTACATTTCCGTAATAATGTCCGTTATTATACGGATATGCTTAACAGAGAGTGGCCCAGTTGACGTGATCACTTTTCGTAAACGCCGCTGTTAAGTCGAGCGCGCGCCTTCAACTCGCGCTGCGGACACTGTGCGAGAGGGGCGGATGTAAGTAGAGGGACGAGAGTCATTCTGCACCACCCGCCGTCCTATAAATATCTCGGGAGCGCTAGACACAGCAACGGTAGTAATATCGAGGCTAATTTGGGGGAACTTTTAACTGCCGACCTCTCTCTCTCTCCTCCCAAACCGACAACTTAGGGAGCCAGTTTCCAAAACATTGGGCACGGGGCAGTTTGTTTTGTCGACGGAGATGGGTCTAGGGGGCTTCGCCAATGGCCCGTCGAGCCNCGTCGAGCCGCTACTTTCCGTGTTATTGCGCGACGCGTGCAGGCAGTTCTGGGTGGGGCGTATTACGCCAGACAAAATGCTATCCCTCGTCTCGGAGCGCTGGTACGGTCGCCGAATTGCTTGGGACGTGTGCAGTTTCGTTGCTCCGGACACGCCAAATGATGCCGGAGATAGATAGGAGTTCCTTCAAGTAACAATTTGGAATAGACGCAATTTTGTTTTTTTAAGGGACGCTCTCGCCAATTTTATATATATATATATATATCCTGTCATAACTTTTGTTTCAGGTCGATTGAAAACTTAACCTTTTTACCAGCGTTACATTTTAAAAATTGCTCCAGAAGTTTCTGCCTCGTTAGTTTAGTTATGCTACTTGACAGCNCTTTTTACCAGCGTTACATTTTAAAAATTGCTCCAGAAGTTTCTGCCTCGTTAGTTTAGTTATGCTACTTGACAGCGGTAAAAAAAGTGAAAACGTCATCGACTATTCAAATTTCACATTTCCTTGTTATATGATATTTTTAATTTATAGTTATATCTGTGCTGCAGGGCGAGGTCAGTAACTCAACCATTATGGTCGTGTTTTCGATTCCTTTTCCTTAAAACAAAGCTTGGCTTTTACCGTTAAGAAAGATAAATTTCACACAGTCTTTTCCTCCCTCACTGGAGACGTGCTTCGTGGTCGCAGTTTTTCTCGAACATTCCGTCGNATAAATTTCACACAGTCTTTTCCTCCCTCACTGGAGACGTGCTTCGTGGTCGCAGTTTTTCTCGAACATTCCGTCGACGACGTTAAAGTATGAAGGGACATTGAAATTTTCTAATAATGCTTCTAATGTAACAAATTCCAAGAAAAATTGAAACGAAACTTATAACCCCAACGTAGAGTACACATGAAAAATATTAATTTCCATTATAGACTAATGTATATTTACAAATAAAAAATATAATTTCCCTGGCATTTGTGTTGTAAATTGAAAGCGACGCTGTATTTAAGAGGGTGGCAAGGTGCCGATCCCCCACCCCTCTCAAGGCTTGTTCGCCCTCCGTTCAGCTCGTAACTTGTCAGCGTGTATCCACCCCCAGGATGGCGAGAGGGGGGGGGGAGGGGAGGGGGTGGAAATTCCCCAAGCGACAAACTGCAGCATCGTCGCCGATACGGCGCGATCGCTAAATAAACCACCTTGCGAACTCGAAAATATTTTCCCCCGGCACCATCGAAGGAAAAGTAAACCGACGAAAGACAAATAGGGTTGTTTTGGTCTCACGAAACTCGTTACTATCCTGTGGCGACGGAAGATACGGAAGTGCACGTTTCTCGTACTGTAAATATCCTCCTTAGCTTCTCTACTCCCTCGTGTTGTTTGGTAAAGATCCTCATTAATAGCCCTAATAAGAGGGGTTGTTTTTTTTTTTTTGGAAGTGATGGTGGGTTACGCAGCTATACGAGATGAACCAAAATATTCCGTTATGTCTTCCGAGAGGAAAATAGAATTCAAATATAAATATGTTCGTGAAAAATTTGCAGTTAATTCGTAGTTTATAAAACATACCATCAATGTATATTTTAGACAGCAACAAATTTACAAAAAAAAAAAAAAAAAAACTACATAACATAGTAACTAAATTTAGGTTAAAAATGGTTATAGACTTTTTACGGTTAAGTACGTTTGAAATCAACCTTTGGAAAAGGTCACTGCACCTACCTGCGTATAATGTAACGGGCACACTAAATGTCATGTGCCTATTTAAGGTGGTAACAATGGAAGGAAAGTAGCTCAATGTGTTACTGTTGAGAAAAAAATGATGGGTAAACATGAGTTAATACTGATATTATGCATTTTATTTAATGTTTTTTNTGTGTTACTGTTGAGAAAAAAATGATGGGTAAACATGAGTTAATACTGATATTATGCATTTTATTTAATGTTTTTTGAACATGTGTAAGTGCAAGAATTATACATTTTTTCAAATATTTACTTAATTTGATTTTTACTTTACCGACGCATGAATAAAATGATCAGGCATGCAGCAACGTAAATTTTACATATGGTGGAAGAATACACTACCTACATACAAGTAGATCGTAAGCAGGGCTTTCGGAAGTGCTCAGTTTGCCTTTAACAGCCTATACTCACTGGTGCAGAGCAGCCAATGAACAAACAGATGAGGACTGACGAGTTTAACCTCTTGCTCTGGCGAAAACTTCCTAACCATAGTCACACATTTATCGGCGTCTCTGTAATATAATGGGCTTGACGATCAAACTGCCTNTGTGTTACTGTTGAGAAAAAAATGATGGGTAAACATGAGTTAATACTGATATTATGCATTTTATTTAATGTTTTTTTAACATGTGTAAGTGCAAGAATTATAAATTTTTTCAAATATTTACTTAATTTAATTTTTACTTTACCGACGCATGAATAAAATGATCAGGCATGCAGCAACGTTAATTTTACATATGGTGGAAGAATACACTACCTACATACAAGTAGATCGTAAGCAGGGCTTTCGGAAGTGCTCAGTTTGCCTATAACAGCCTATACTCACTGGTGCAGAGCAGTCAATGAACAAACAGATGAGGACTGACGAGTTTAACCTCTTCCTCTAGCGAAAACTTCCTAACCATAGTCACACATTTATCGGCGTCTCTGTAATATAATGGGCTTGACGATCAAACTGCCTAAAAGGCGTGCTCGTGAAAATTTCGCATGCGTTTTTATGCGTAATGCGTAGAGACCTGAAAAATTCGCGAGTTCAATGACCTGTAGGTTATACTCCATTATCGAATGTAAAACCACGCAAATGTCAATGTTAATTGGTTGCGTGTTTGTATTAGCGGAAGACGGGTGACTGGGTCTGCATTTTATTGCGTGTTTATTATTGGCTCAGGGTTGTTCATGAGGTGTAAACCAACGGGTGAGCCGATAGCATACGCGATACAAACGTACGAGGTTTTGAATTCTAGGTTGTCCCGAAATGAAACCGCGAATTTTTCAGGTCTCTAGTAATGCGTATTATACGATTCATAGAACAATGCCAAGTTCTCAGTTTTTTTTCTCTACAAATATCACTCAGGTGCGCATACAGTCCACAGTAATGTTCACCTACCGGAACTAACTCTACCGCTTATTACTAAAGCCACCTGGTTTTCACGAAGATATTTGTGTGCAGGATAGACAACGTTCCACAGGCACACGAGCATGTACCCTTCAGCTATTGGCCGAGTGGCTGTGCGAGGATACGTTCACCATTTGACTGGGCCCATCACAATTAAGTTACTCCATTCACTGAACTTCCGTGATCGGCTGGCTGACACCTCGGATGCATGAGGGTTCAAATCATTCATCCACGAGATTGTTTCTAAACGGCTGGGCCTACTAATTCTTCTGAAACAGAATCTCTGATGAACAGATAGTTGACTGTTCTTGTGTCGCAATNCTACTAATTCTTCTGAAACAGAATCTCTGATGAACAGATAGTTGACTGTTCTTGTGTCGCAATCTGTGGTACTCCAAGGCACTTTAAGGCGTCCTGGACTCGCAGGGTTGGTGTAAAGCCGATATTCATGATTTAAATTTGTCCCAACCTAAAGATATTATGTGGTTTTTTTTAATTGCATAAATACTGTGTTCCATAGTTTCTGAATTGATCGCCTCTTTGGAGTAATGAGTAACACTGCAGTATCTTGCTCAATGGATCCAGGTTACAATTTTCAAGTTGCCGGTGGACTTTTCTCAAATCCATACCGCAGAAGCCCAGCAACAGAAAACCAAAGTAGAAACTATCCCCGCTAGTTGTCCAGAGCTGCAAAAGCAGCTTGTGACGATTTAGCTTCATGATTATCANCCAAAGTAGAAACTATCCCCGCTAGTTGTCCAGAGCTGCAAAAGCAGCTTGTGACGATTTAGCTTCATGATTATCAAAGTCCTTCCAGCACACAATGTCTGGAACGTCTATGTTATAAAAGCATATAATAAGTTCAGAAGCATTTATTATGGCAGCGTCGGGAAAAATAAATAAAACTACTATCAGCCTTTGCAGTTCCGCCTTGTTATGTGAAAAAGAAGAAGGATTACACCAACATATAAATTATTTGACGTGAGTTTATTTATCTTACGAGATGTAATTTCTTGCTTGTCAATGTTGNGATTACACCAACATATAAATTATTTGACGTGAGTTTATTTATCTTACGAGATGTAATTTCTTGCTTGTCAATGTTGAATGCTACACCTCTAATTTTGCCGAAAATTCTCCTCAGGCATAACTTCCTCATGGATGATATGCTTGCCATAGTGGCAATGCATAAAGGAAAGCAATTCGAAAGCACGACTAATGTAACAACATGCACTCGTCCATCTCTCATTTCTGCAAACTTTCAAGTCAAAATCACAATTGAGCTCAAAATCAGTACATTTATATTCTCTCACTTAGAGAAAAGTTTTTTCTATATTTTTTAACACTTTCAGACTAAATTTAATTTATGGCTTCAGGTGTCGCAGCAAATAAAAGTATATTTCTGATTCATTCCGGACTAAGTCGACAGAGCACTTCTCTCGTTATCACAATCAATGAGCTCAATTATTCGTTTCTGCCTACGGTGACATGACATTTTCCGAATGTATTTGACCTGTGGTACTTTCTTAATTTTATACAACACGTCACAGGTTTCCTAAGTTCGTTTGCTGTTAAAGTTTAGGTTTACTATATCTGCGCAGCCCTAAAAGTCCGTTATCTTAAATAATCGGTACAAACGACATTTTTTATACAGTCAGTGTGAAGGACGATATGAGTATGATGTTCGTTAGTTAAAGAAGTGTTTTGAGTGGTGTATCAAATATCTGATTTATTTTTATTTATCTTCTCGAGGGGTGGTTTTCGACGGGGTGGTGCTGGGTTAAGTCTGTTTCAGCATGTTGGCTGCTGAACNTAGTTAGTTAAAGAAGTGTTTTGAGTGGTGTATCAAATATCTGATTTATTTGTATTTATCTTCTCGAGGGGTGGTTTTCGACGGGGTGGTGCTGGGTTAAGTCTGTTTCAGCATGTTGGCTGCTGAACCGACATCAGTTGCTAGTGCCATCTGTATAATAAAAAAAACAGTTACATTATTTCCACCTCACTTCTCCACCGGGGGTAGTGTCAAAATTAACTTTTCGGTCATTCAGAGTTAAACGCAATTGTAATTTAAGTTGCCTAGCGAACGAAAATATGGTTAGAGGAACAAAACAATAAAATGGACATAAAATTGCCTGGGAAGGATAGTTGGTTCCTGTTTACAAGTTAACAAACCTATGCGTTACGCGTAAAATCGACACCCACTTCAATGGCTGGAAATAACTTTCCACCGTGTCATGCAACGTTCTGCTACTTCTCTGTATTTTTTATTTTCCGTCCGTGTAAAAAGCAATTTCCTCGTCTTACTGACCCAATGAATTTTTTTCAATCACTTTCATCTTGACGTGAAATGTTTTCTGCAGTACCAACTATCTAAATCCCACAGGGTATCGCAGGTTACGTCAAAGATATGGGAGCAAGTTATCCAGGGTTTTTTAAATATTCTGCCAACCGTCAAGAAATGATCTGCTCGTCACGAGGATTTCTCCTGCGAAAGCAACTGCTGTCGGTTCAGTCGATGCGCGCGCTGCCAGAACTGGGTTTCCTTCCCATCCGCCTGAACACAAACACGAAACTCGGAGGTTCTCTACAGTCGCACCAAGCTTTGCCAGAAATGAAACTCTCCGCTCATCGACACGCACTTCAAAAAACCTAGCATCACTACCACTACAAACGAAGAGGGGTCGAATCAGGTTGTTCGAGGGAGCAACCGACCCCCAACTTCAGCCCACGACTCACACAACCAAGCCAGTCCCGGTTGGGTTTGGTCCGCAGCAACCAGCTAAAAAAAAAAAAGGCCCAGGGAAAAAGACATGGTTGACAGTTCAGCCAGAAAAAAAAATAATATCTAGGGAACTGCAAAATTTGAATTCACTACCTTGTAGAAAGCCTGGTGCTGTAACCTCGTTTCACGTTTCAACTCTGCCAATTCGTTACCCCCACGAGAAAACCTCGTATCTACCATTATTAAAAAGGTTTTTACTCTATTCTAACTAAAATAAACCCACTGATTCCTGACTTCGAAAATCTCGTATCTCCAGGAATGTTTAAAAATTATCTAAAAACAAAAAAGAAACAAAAAAACTCGAAACACCACTTTGAGATTACAGCGAAAAAATTGTGCATCCACTATTTATTTTTAATGCAGATTTATCTCCAAATCTGGGTAAAATAGCACACGCGTCTAAATTATTAAAAACAATTTCGATTCAAAAAGCATAAAATCGCTTTCGGAATCAAGATTTATTATGTTTTTTGAGTCCCCTGTAAATTACCAGTTTTTATTTTAGAGTTACGAGATTTTCTGATGATAACGCTGACAATCTGTGTGGCCTCCATGGACTCTCTTAGTCAATAATAAAGGCTCTATGGTAGAGCAACCGATCTACAATAATTACTTCACACAGGCGAATTACTCCATACAAATTACGAACACCTCATTTTCGGAACATACTTCCGCGCATGCTAGGACTCCAACATTCTGCATGCATGCCTGTAGCTTTATTTCGATTGTTGGCCATGTGTCTTTGAGAAAGGCCATTTTCATACTTGAATGGGTTGATCAGAATTAGATTTCTCCAGTAATGAACATCTGTGATTTATTGACAGATGTTTAAGGCATGGAGTAGCTAAAAATGATCCAACCAGTGTAACCTCCCCTCTGAGAAATTTCTGGCCACGACACTTCTGCCAACAGCCAATGGAATCACGAATTACCCCTTCAGGTATGCACAGGATCAGTGAAGCCCTAGTCCGTTTCCAAAATTAAATGCTAAGTTTGCAGGCCCTGAAAATACCCCTTTTCCGAAGACCGATGCGAAAGGGTGAATACGGGGGATTGGGGGAGGGAAGAATGGTGAAATATCTACTGACGAAAACGTGTTTCGTTTTTCTTAGGCCTGTGTGGAAAATTCTGCAATCGCACCGCGCGGCGCAGCGTGGCCGTGTGGCAAAACTGCTCAGCCATCGCCATCTTGTATCCGCCCAAGATGGCGGCTAAGAAAAAAAAGCTGCCCATATCTCCTGCAGCGTAGGTGATCGATTTGCAGATTGGAGATAGCTGCCAAACCAAGACATCGATAATTACCGTCGATGCTGTTAACATTCAAAATAAATATGTATCTAGAACTACCATCAAATACTTTTTAAAAATAAATAAATCCATTGTGATTGTTTTTGGTCACATAAATAAACTGCAAATGAATTAAATAAACACTTATTTACAGTCGTTTGTTTACTGAATGAAAAAAAAAGGCTCTTAACACTTGGTAAAACAAAATGTCTTTTCATCTTTTCAAAACATAATTCACGTACAATTTTGGAAATTCCTAGATTTGAGTTCAAGGAATCGGCACAGAAGTAAAAAAGTAATGAGATACACTATATCAGCTGTACAAAAGCGTAATTTTTTGAAAATTATTGCCAGGTAAACAAAAGTGTGTAAAAAAAAAAATCAAAACAGAAATTTCAGCGTACTTATTGTAGATGAACACAAACCACCAGAGGCTATCTCTTGCGCAAGCATACAGTTTACTTCCCTGCTTTTTAAAGCATGTCTCGAACAACCTGNATCTCTTGCGCAAGCATACAGTTTACTTCCCTGCTTTTTAAAGCATGTCTCGAACAACCTGTTTTCAGCTGCAGCACTTCAGGATTATTAAGTGTCCAGAACAGTTAGCGTTCATGACTAAGATGCGAGCATGAGCACTTACAACACGGCACACACAGCTGCGAAGTGCTTGCTTTGCATTTTCAATTACTTTTATTTCAGAACTCAAGATGCTGGTACCGACTCTAAAATTCTTACATAACGAGAGACCCAGACGTGTCTAAACAGTAAATACCAACGAGATCAAACATCACGAGATTTAATTCTGGAGAAAAACAATTCCCTTCACGAGCCATTATATTTTCAAGCACCTTTATACACTTTAACAATAATAACGCTCGCTTATAAATACCTACCAAACACACTACTTTACACATAAAAAAGTTTCTACCATTACATATTTTACACTTATCTTAGGCCTTTATGAAGTACATGAACAAATGTAATTACACATCACACCACTTGCTCTGTCAGTAAAGCCACTCCATAATTTTAATTAAAAAAAAACAAAGCTTTAAGTTTTTTGTTTTGTTTATATATGGAAGTTTAAAAAAAAATTAAAATTGTAACTTCTACACATCACCCATGAAGCACTAAAAACTACTGCCTTCAAAGTTAGTTACATAAAATTCCAAATATCAGACAGAAATAACGTCTGTTGAAGATGATGGCATGCTATAATACAATGAAGCTTAACTACACATTGTAGAAACAAGATTTGATTATATACAAATACTGTACTTGCTGCATACAAGTATACAGTGACAAAAAGACAGGTGACACGTTCGGCTTACGCACGTCACACAATACTGAGAGAAAGAGTAAAATTATAACAGGTGTACAACTGTATCAATGTAATATTATACATATGTATTAGTCACGTGGTTCGCTTGGCACCCCTGCTGTCAGCACCGCGACAGCGAATGATCAAAACTTCTTGAGCTAACCAACACGGCGAGCTCAACTGATCATGAGAAACTGGTTGCGAAAAAAAAATATGAAATGTACAACTAGTCACAGCACTTGTTACTGAATAACAAAATAAGAACTTTCCTGTCATATTTCAAAATCTTAAAAGCTTCACTACCAGGGTAATACCAATACTCTTTGGAGGGAATCATGGGCAGATCAGTGTGATACATTTAAAAGGCTGGACGGAGGGTTGTCGGATTACTCAGTAAGAACACACAACTTTTTTCTTTCATTTTCCTTGTGTGCAAGTGTACTATGCAAAAATTCTCTTGTTCCTATTCCGATTGGATCCCGCATTTTCAAGAACTAATTTTGTGTGTCACGTTTGAGATTATTTTAACGTCCATACTGCATCATTACCGATGCATGTTTGGAGAAAAACTGGCGTGTCTGGATCGCTTAGCAGTGAGAGCAACTATGCTTTGAGTGCTGCCAAATAATATTACAGATTGCCTTGAGCTGTTTGTTAAGAGACAGTGATTTTGTATGCCTATGATATCTTAGCTTTTTATTCCAGTTCATACAGGCTGCGGCGAAGTATCTCGACTTAACGAGATCCTTCCTCCGAGGAACATATTCCAAATGACAGGTTCTCGTTTTCCAGCAAAATAAGTGAAGTGAGGATGGGTGACTGCAGTTATTAATTGCGTGCCTCGGCAGCCGTCACGTGGGTTTTGTTAATTACCAGTTTACGAGATAGCTTGAAAGCCGTCCTACTGTAGCGACGTCTACCGCCTACGAACGTATGTATGTTTGTGTGTGTATCATAGCGCTGCTGTGTTCCTTGTTATTCTCATTCTTCTCCCCCTCTTGTCCTTACATTCAAGTATGCTTCAAACGCAAAACAAGGAATGGACCTGAGAGAGACCTAAAGGACAATTAAGTTTTGCAACTGACTTTCAATCGATTATTATCACAGCCTCACTTGTACCTGTAGCGTAATTTTTTTTTTTATGTAGACAGACATTAACTGAAGAAATTTTAACATAGCACAGCAGTCAAAAATTATGACATAATGCAAAAAAAAATTTATTTTTTGGAACAGGCTTACATTGAAAAAACTGCTGGAAGAATATTAAAATATTTAATTCATTACAATTTGTAAACTTTTTTTTTTTTTTATCTTTTGTGTTTTATACATTCACTGCTACAAAATAAATAGATTATTACATGTGTCGTACATNAAAATTACAAGCGAAGGTCGTTTTATGAAAACACGGCTAAGACAGTGAGACAGATACCTGATAACATAAGCAAGCCTTACATTCGCAACACTTGCCTCAAATGCCCCATAAGCGGGATTATTTCAAAAGAGTTGCCAACCACTGAGTTTTATATACCTATAGTCTTAGTTGTGGTGGGACGTTGCGAAAGAGAAGGAACGGGAATTGGTTTCGCCTCCAAACCCACACTGTGGATCCGCCCATGACAGCAACACAGATTAATCTGTACTTGGGAGGGCTGCTTAATTACAGTGCTTTGATCGCAGTGCAGACGTTCAGGGTAGCCAGGCGCCACGTAACCGCTGCTTTATCTACACCATGCAAGCTTACAACCCCTGCTTGCCGCGGGTGTAATGACAACGGGCTACTAGATTACAACTGGTGGTTACATTTGTGACTACAGAGTTGCATCACTTGAAGCTGGTTACAAGGAGAATCCATTACATCGTATTAAAGAGTTAATAATAGATCATTTTGTGGCGAAACATGTTTACGACCTGACTGATCCTTCAGGTAACGAAGTAATATAAAATTTCTCTATTTTAAAACAACTTGTTGAAAGGTACTGAGAGTGTTGGGTGCGCCCAGTTTTNACGAAGTAATATAAAATTTCTCTATTTTAAAACAACTTGTTGAAAGGTACTGAGAGTGTTGGGTGCGCCCAGTTTTATTTCGTTTATTCATTTGTTCATTTTTTTTTCCAATCTCGAGATTTCCTTTTCTCCGNTTCGTTTATTCATTTGTTCATTTTTTTTTCCAATCTCGAGATTTCCTTTTCTCCGTCTCTCTCTCTCTCTCTCTCTCTCTCTCTCTCTCTCTCTACAACTGCTAGTCTCGACACCCAGAAACGTTTACATAGTCAAAGAAAATTGGTCTTCATGAGGGGGCAATTTCATGCGATTTATTTTCCAGAAACTAAAAATACATGTAAGTAATCATCACATATTTTGAACGACGACTAATTATCTTACGAATTCACGGGAAAGAACTACTGGTTTGTTCTTGATACCATCAATCGTAGGAAGAAGGCAGAATAATAGCAATTCAAAGTATCAAAATCAATTTTTGTAAAGAAAAAAAATGTATTTTTAGTGACCACAAAATTTACATTTGTAACCACAAAACAAGGAAGATTTTGCTAGCACTAACGAAGACTATAATTTTCAAATGAAAATGTAATAGTGTTATCTCTCCCCACGAATGAAGTTGGCAGGGTGAATCTGCACTTCTGGACTAGCAAGATGAATCGCATGCAAAAGAGGGAGGGGGAGAGAGAGACGGTAAACAACTATGTACGGGCCAAGGTTTCATGAACCTAAGTCCAGAGGTCGTACAAAGGGTGGCTGAGGCTTCCTCCCCTTTTTCATTTCCGCTCCTGGCCACAGATGACTGGCCGAACACCCCTTCACGCGAGGTGCACACGATCCCCCCAGGGGGAGTCGCCCTGGCACAGCCGGATAAAGAAAACACGCCAATACAGAAGCTAAAACACCGGAGGACAACGCGAGCCAGAACTACACGCGCCAGCAATAACGTCGGAACATCATTCATGAACCAGCGCCTGGGGACGTAATTCCCCACACACAACTCGGTCAACAGGCAAAGACCACGACATTTCGGGGATCCATTTGAAGACAAGATGTTCTTAAAATACTTGTATGTTCCAGTCGCGCTATTCGACTGGAACACAGTTTGTTAGAAACGCCCTAGGCGACTCTGGGCCAATAACAAGGCAGCTGGTCTGGCGAAAAACCGACCTCTCATTGGTGCAGTGACTCGTGACACCTTAGGCTCGAGTGCACAGAGGATTGTAGAGTATATCTAGTCCGCAGGTGACTGAATTAAAGACATTCTAAAGCTTGTACCAGCAGATGGAGACAGGTTATTTTGTTCTGGCAATTACAATTCTGTGTACGCTCGATTCTAAGCAAATCGACATTTGGTTGCTGCCGCTGATTATGTACGCCACCTGGCTCCGAGTGTAAAATAAACTTCGGTCCAGCGACACAAGTATAGCGTGAAGCATACCTGAAGCCAGATAAAAATGTTAATTCTACGCGCCTCTAAAAATATCACATTTTTTCGCGTCGTTCGAGTAGGCAACAAAACGCGATGCTCGTTTTCAGTAACTAATAGGCGATCTCAATTTTTCTTCGCTTCTGTTTGCTGTTCTGTTCTGTGGCCCATGCCGAAGCACCTCCGAACAGTTGCTTATCGAGAGAAACTGCGCGCACCCAATCATAACTTGACTCTCTGCTCCCCATTCGCTACGTGATTTGACAAACCCAGTTGCGAGTATCAAGGGAATCTGTCCAAGTTTATTATGTTGTACTATAGCTTTGATTACCCAAGCCCTCTACAGGGTGTAAACGAAAAAAAAAGTAAACGTGGTATCGTGCACCAGCCTTAACAGTTGTAGCTATTGTACATAACAAGAGAATGGGAAGCAGAGAGCGATAATTTATTCTCGTCATAAACATATCTATGCAATAACAATTTATCAACAAATAATAAACATTATGATCTTTATTTTATTTTCTCTCACTTGAAACATTCATGTAAATGATGAGGTGACACATTTTTGTACCGTTGGTTTTCGTGTAAAAAGGCTTTTTTTTTTTCCTGCTAACAAATTTGTCAAATACTTTTCAATACATCATTTTTATTTTTCTTGAAAAGGGGTGTGAAAATCAGAGGTAAAAAACTTTGTACGTGTTTCTTTGTATGTTGTTTCTGCATATGCGTACGGCAGAGGTTTCCTACCATCACTACTCTGCGTTATGTACCTAAAAATGCGCTACTGTAAAGATCGCGGTACAAAATGCAAACTTATTTTCCACAGCTGCTTTATGTTAGTTATGGAAAGCTATACCGAATAGAGGTTAGCAAATACAACCGCAAAAAACTGACAATATTGTAACAACACACAAACTGCATCTCCAGTGCTATGAAAAAAGTTTTCAAAGATCCACCGAAATCAAATAATTGGGCATCGACAAGACATTTCCTGGTGGCAGTGAAATTTTTATTTTTTTTCCTTGAGAAGCTCGATTAACTTTTACAAATGAAAGGACTCGTCCATTGCATTAAGTACATACAATTTTTACGATTACAAAACACATTTATGGAAACAGAACACCTCACACAACCTATCCAAGAAATTAATACCGAGCTCATGCCGAAAACAAGTGTTTTTAGTTCTCCACAGAGGAGAAGTTATCGATTACAACCGGGGCGCTCAGACGATGTCGTCCATTCTGGATGGACGTTTGTGCTGAGAGGAAAAAGATAAGCAACTAGAACACCGCACAATGTTCTCCGAACCAAGGTAAACACTTTCTATTAGAACTGGCGGGACAAATTATTTTCAATGCAGTCCATGATTCAGTAAGTCGTATGAAGCAACAGCTGAGAAGTAAAATTTGATCAATTTCGATCATGCTACGTCAGTTTCGTACAAAAACACATTTTTTGTATGAACTAAAATATTTTCAAGTATCTGAACAACAGTTAAACTGTTAAGAGGAATCAAAGACCGGGTATATCGCTAACCTTTGACCAAATCAGCTGTGTCACTGCCACTGAAACATTCACTTATAAATCAGTTCATCTCCAAGTGACAAACAGGGAAGAAGACCTGATCATCCAAGTATTGTGGTAGCCATCACTATGCTATTGTAGTATTTACCTTGCAAATTTTCAATGACAAACCATACAGCCATACTGCACTGGACTGGCAGTGTTCAGCTCTTTACTGTATGTAGTTGCATCTTTTCGGTTTACTCTACGAAGGTAAGCGACGTTTTAAGTACGAATTAGCATAAAGTTTTACATTCCAGAAAGGACGACATAAAAAAAGAACATATCTGCAGATGCGTTACAGTTTATTACACACACGAAAGAAAAAAACATGACACATGAGGTGTGTGCGTGTTTCAAAGCAAATTCAGCAAAAAATATTATTCTACGGAAATAAAGGAAATCGCTAAAATGTCTTAGTACTGAACATACATTGGTAAGTTGCTGTTAACTGAACTGACAATTCCGTAAGGAAAATTGGTTTTTGAGAAAGTTCTTTGATTTTGAAAAATGAAATTGCTACTTCTCAAAAAATCTAACTACATGTAATTACTTATAATTGAAAGGTAGGGTTTTACAAGAAGATGCAAGACCTAGACTCGTGGGATCACAAGCAAAGCAAATTACGAACGATATGTTCAAGCACTTTACAGAGCATTATGTCGTCTATATTGTATGTATCTTTTTGAGCAACCCCAGAATGAGGATATTGAAAGAGACCTAAAATAATTTCCTCGCAGAGAGTGATCAACAACACCCTCCATGGGTAAAGTAACGAGATCATATCACTAAATGTAGCACAGTTCTTCGTGTAATATTGTGTAGTGTAACCATCCATACTCGGAAATAACTGCCAGAAGTCAAGAGAGCGAGCCAAAACGAACTGTCCGCAATCGCTAAATATAATACCACTAACCAACCGACTACGGTACACGCGCAGATAAAAACTTTCTTCAATGAAATACACTCCTATCATCACACTTTCAATTTAAATCTGGTAAATGTTCTATACAAATATTAATTAACAATTAGGAAGTCCTTACAGTGGCCAAAACTCTTTCTCCTGTGCTTTACAATCACCGTAGCAGGTTCATGAAGGTACCCAACTCTCGCAGAAAACAGTGGAAAAACGCACAAACTTTTTGTTTCCCATCATGATTAAAACTGTGAGTATCTAGCTCCACCACAGTGTAAGCTGTTCACATTCCCGAGGTTGTCGAGGTGGAGGCTGTGCATCGTCTTCCCTGTGTTCAATTCACTTTACGCCGTGCTCTTGCAGAATAAAGTGACAACTTGTGATGCGAAGGACGATTCAAAGATTCTGCGACCAGAGTACATAGTTTGCAGCACAAACAAATCTGCGGAGTTAACTGACGTCATCCTGTCCACAAACCTCGACACACACACACACACACACATAAAGACAACGTTCCACTCCTGGCGTTGACTTCGCAAAACATCCAAACACGTAGGCGATATCACAAAGAAACAATTATTTCCCCCAAAAAATGTACTTTTGTCTCCGAAACAAAAACACCGCAGACAATGTTTCTTAAAGAACTACTTTATAATCTAACAAGTGTTAAGAGGAGGGTAGGAGCGTGTCCTACTTTGCAAGATGTCCGAGACGGCTTCATCGGCCACACCGTTTGGCCGCACTTCGAAGGGAAGGATGGGTGGGTGGGTCATGGGTTGAATAAGAGTTGGCTTGAAGCATCAGCGCGGGGGAGGGATAGGCAGCAGCTCATACAATACAGAATAGGTTTTATAGATTTGCTGTTGACTCGTTTGAAAATTATGCACCCTTAACACAGGTCCATCGCACTCCAAACCTGAACACGTGTATGCATAAGTGAAATACCAGCTGCCCAGTTTCTTGGCCCCTTAACGTTAACATTCATTTTTCGTTTCAACCATATCGCCAAGAATTTTTTATCTGAAAAGTTCTTATTAACAATTATCAGTAACTTACACAGTGGAGCCTATGAGAAGAGTTTATGCTATTATATTGCACAAATTCTGACGTCTCATCAGTTGCTGATAAGTGTTACTCACACAGAAGCTATGTCTGTATTGGAATAGTTTCTGACCGCGAATAGTACTGGTCATGATTCGACGCATTCTGAAACCTGCCGTAAATAAACGAGTACGCACCCGGGTAAAAGTGTTAAGGGGTTAATATGGTAAGACCACGTGGCAAATCAATCAAATTAACCGAGAAACAATGTTTCAGGTTTAGAGTGCTGTCTTTACAAATGGCGGACGCCAAGACTGCCGGTGAACTGTTTCGATGTATGCTGGTGCTTGCTCAGTGCTGTACAGTGTGGGTGCACGCAGCAGGAACCAGTAGCCATAGAGGAGGCGGGGAAACTGAACGTACTGCGACCAATCATAAGCGAACACGGGCACCCATCGCTAGGGATGAGAGCTGCACTTCAAAAGAACATGCCTTTGAATAACTGTCTGGCTAAAAATTTATAATACACGCCCTCGAGGACTCTTTGAAAACAAATAGAAAATCCCATGATAACTCCTCCTATCGTCCTAATTCAAAATGGTTACTCACTCGATCAGCAGGTAATAACGTTTTCAGTATTTCCGTCCCAGTGTCTATGGTCGAGGATATGTTGCACATGAAGGATATTTATGGTCTGCAGTGTACACAATAAAGAATCGTGAAGGATTACGCTGGCATCAGCGAACACTCACTACTGTAACGTTGTTCACTGGTTGCTAAAAGCACGCTTGACGCAAGTACAGCGCCCATCTTAAACGTTTCTCTATTGCAACACTTAAGTTCGTAAATTAATTTCGGACTGGACAGGATAAATTGGCATTTTAGGCTGTTACACAGAGGAATGTACTGTACGTACAGTCTAGTTTCTAAGCAACGGGACCTATGAGATTTCCCAATCTCTGCCGAATATTTGAGCTCTGCACCATTTGCGACATTATCTGACAACACGCTTTCGCAATCACGATACATCCGACTTACTGTCACGATACATCCGAGTTACTTCCGTCTCTTCACTGCTTTCTGCCAATGAGGCTAGTCATTCTCTCTCCTGGCCTGGTTGAACGTGACTGAATCACTCGATCGTTAAGATCTTCAGCATCAATCCCGGGAATGTCAAGAAGCAGTACAGACGCCCAAGTTTTAGAAACCTTTTTTTGCCTCACAATTAAGGGTGTCGTAAAAGGTGGTAGAAGGAGCAAGGGGGGCATTGATCTCTCCCCCAATGTTACTAAGGAGGGGCCCTCCAAAAATTTCATAAGATGCAACTGTATATTTTCATAATCATGCCACTAAATAATGTTACACAGTATTTTTGTACAGGTATAGTTCTTTCTTTCGCTGAACGGTATGGATAGGAAGAAAACGCGTGCGTGTAAATACTGACGTAATTAATTTAAAGACTAAATGTTGATAAGGGACACGTTATGCAGCACCAAGGGCACCAAATTATCTACATGACCTTGCCTCCCCTTCTCCTTATCAACCTAACATGCTCAGAATAATGCTGATTATTTCGCGGGTCCCTGCATATCACGCACGTGGTGTGACGACAGTCGCACAGTGGACGACGAGTAGACGTAGAAATCCCATCCATCATAANCTGATTATTTCGCGGGTCCCTGCATATCACGCACGTGGTGTGACGACAGTCGCACAGTGGACGACGAGTAGACGTAGGAATCCCATCGATCATAAATTTTTTTTTTTACCAATTTTTGTAACCAAACTTAAGACCTAGCGTTAAAAATCAAAGTTTGACACGGCATAGAGGACACGTTTGTACAGTTTGAGATGCATCAATAATTTCCCATGTTGAACAGGAGTTCTTAGGAATCTTCGATTATGGTTACAGATGTACAACGAATCACGCGAGAAAGTGAAGTTGGTTTCGAAACAACTTAAGATGTTCTCTGTGACTTCACAAGTCCGGTTTTAAATTACTTAATCTGGAAACTAAGTTAATGATAAATATACGTAAGTTTAAAGATGGCAGGGACACTACCACCGACATTGACATGGGGCAACGGTACGTTTTCTTGCTACGTCTTGCACAAGGATAGGGTAACTGAACATGGTACTGTACCTGCGTTATTTAAAGAATTTTTTTTCCTGGCAGCATAAACTATCAAGCTTGTAATGGCAAGCCAGAAAGCTTGAATCAAGTTAACTAGTCTCTACCGGTCAAGCTTGTCTTGGCAATCTGCAAGAACGATTCAAGCCATCTGCAGACTTGTCATTAGGAAGTAAAAAGCCAGTCGTAAGAATTTTGGCTTGAATCAAGCTTGAACCACACATGGCATGACAAGCTAACTCGGCAGGGGAAATTCCAGTCAAATGACAAGCTTGTCGCGAGCTTTTGTGTTATCTGGGAATCATCGGGAAGAGAAAACCATCGCAACAGTTCCATCCGGCAGAAGCTTGGCGGACCCATGAAGACTAGAACACAACTGATGATAAGCACATCACTAACACAACACAGTGTTACATTCAAGAATTGAACTGCGCGTTTTCAGTCAGACTGGCTACAAGCGCGCACAGCGATGAACACACTAACAAGAAGAGTTCACCTTGGACAAACTTTCCTTTTTACTATCGCTGCGCGTCGACATTCAGCCAGTCAGAGGCCCCGAGACTTCTACTATACCGTCAAATGAAAAATCTGTTTACGGACTTTATTCCTTGGCCAGATATTTTTTTATTTTTTTATTTTTGGAATGTTTCCAGACGACGGTAGCAATAAAAACGGAAACGAAATTAATTCAGTATTTAAAAAAAGTTGGCAGAGATCCATCGAAATATAGTACTTTTGACAGTGAAATTACCCACTATGCAAATATTAATTTCTTTTGTAATAAAAGTAGTTACATAAACAAACGAGTATAGTCAACGTTATATCAGTGGTAGCCCATACACTAAGTATGAGGTAGGCCGATCTCGCTGACTGCGCACAACCAATCTCCGTGTCCCAGCACTGAACTGGTTTTCTGCCAATACAGTTAGCAAAAACGGTGTGGATTGGATTTGAGGTTAGAACATGGTTCAGTAAACAAGTGCTTCGAGACGTTTAAATACTTCATCTAACCAATTTGTAACGCCGTTTGATTAAATTGAAATTGGGTGAAAGCATTTTATACATATATAAAAGTGCTTGTCTCTTGAAAATTGAGATACTATATAAAAAAAACTACGTTCATCAGTGTTGACCACGTGTGACTTTGAACGGTAGTGTTCCTTTGGGGTAGGTCAATGTTGGTTGGCGCATGCGCAGAAGAAGAATAAGCAGTCTGCCTCATCTTTAGTCTACGTTGTAGCTAGGCCACTGTGCCTGTGTTGTGTTGGGCGCGTGATTATCGTTATGACTGAGGGTGTGTTAAGTTACAGTCTTCAAGAAGTTCACTCGAATGCAAGCAGCTTGAGGAGGGCCAGCTTGGTGACGAGGGAGTCCCGGGAGTCTGGAGGTAACCTCGAGGTGGCAGGACGAGGCAGGAAGAAGGTCGGGCGTCTGGGGCGGAAGGGTCGAGGGTAGGAGCGGCGCTAGGTGGGGTGTCTGTGTTAAGGGCGGAAGATGCCGCGAGAGTAGCAGAGGGCCAAGGGCTTGACGAAGTGCGAGTCGGCGACCCGGCAAGTGGGGCACGCCACCGCGTGGCTGTAGTCGGAGAAGTTCAGCTTCTGGTGTCCCAGGAGCAGCGGCCTCCGGCAGTTGTTGCACTGCAACACAGAACCATCTCGAGTTAGCGACAGGCACCGCCCTGCAAAAAAAAATTGTAAACCGTACACCAAGGTTAATTCTACTCAGTGAGTGAAGAAATTTGAGCTGTTCTTAAAATCGAGGTCTTGAGAGCCCGATGAGGGTGAAATGAGGTGAGAATGGAGCAGTGCCGGAATGCGAGGGCGGGGGAAACGTGAGATCCCCGAGAAAACCCACCAAACTACTGCAAAAATCCGGGAATGACCCGGCCGGGGATTGAATCAGCTTCGCCTTGATGGGAGGCGAACCGTCTAACCGCTCAGCCACCGTGGCCCCTACGAACAAAACTAGTTTTCTTATGGTGGAATTTGGAATAGGGAAAATGTCCACCGCTAGGTGCGCAGTGTTCCAAAGATGTCACTTATAATTAACATTTAAAGCTATGTGAGTAATAATAAAAAAAAAAGATTTTACGTAATTATAAAGTTATTATATATTTGATTTATGGTTATTGCAATTATTTTTTCAACGTAGAAAATAGAGAACAACCGGTACNTATAAAGTTATTATATATTTGATTTATGGTTATTGCAATTATTTTTTCAACGTAGAAAATAGAGAACAACCGGTACGCATGCGACACTAGCGCTTACCTAGTAGCGAAAAAGGTTTTGTTGCCTGTAGAATTTGGAAGATTATCCTGCACACAAATATCTTCGCGAAACACAGGTGTGCATAGTGATAACGAACTTGTTGAAAGTTAACTTAAGTACAGCACATATAAAAAAATTCTTATTTGCAAGGTATGAAGTAATGAATTGATGTGGGAATGAAAGGGTTAAAAAGCAAACGTATCGAAAATTGTATGTGGGAAAAAAAAAAAAAAAAAAAAAAAAAAAAGGAAATGCTGATTTTCGTGAGGCGATCCAAAGAGTTTAATTTAATANAAAAAAAAAAAAAAAAAAAAAAAAAAGGAAATGCTGATTTTCGTGAGGCGATCCAAAGAGTTTAATTTAATAACTAGCGCCACCTGTTTTTCGCGAAAATATTTACGCGGAGGCTAGGCTTCAATATCCTATGTGCACAGAGTTATGTTTCTACGATACCGACCGTCCGTGATTTGTGAACAGACAGGTAATATGAGTAACAATTCAAACGATCCAATCACGAAAGTGGCTATGAACTTTNTATAAAGTTATTATATATTTGATTTATGGTTATTGCAATTATTTTTTCAACGTAGAAAATAGAGAACAACCGGTACACATGCGACGCTAGCGCTTACCTAGTAGCGAAAAAGGTTTTGTTGCCTGTAGAATTTGGAAGATTATCCTGCACACAAATATCTTCGCGAAACACAGGTGTGCATAGTGATAACGAACTTGTTGAAAGTTAACTTAAGTACAGCACATATAAAAAAATTCTTATTTGCAAGGTATAAAGTAATGAATTGATGTGGGAATGAAAGGGTTAAAAAGCAAACGTATCGAAAATTGTAATTGGGAAAAAAAAAAAAAAAAAAAAAAAAAAAGGAAATGCTGATTTTCGTGAGGCGATCCAAAGAGCTTAATTTAATAACTAGCGCCACCTGTTTTTCGCGAAAATATTTACGCGGAGGCTAGGCTTCAATATCCTATGTGCACACTCGCAGTCTTCATATGACCATTGGCCGCTTGTCTTTGTGCGAAGACAGCCTGTTACATGAGTGAGCCAATCAGAGTTATGTTTCTACGATACCGACCGTCCGTGATTTGTGAACAGACAGGTAATATGAGTAACAATTCAAACGATCCAATCACGAAAGTGGCTATGAACTTTGGTGCGTTGGAACACAACTAGTCCTGAAGTTTTTTCCGCGAATTAAAGGTGGCCATACTAATAACTAGATGCAGTCCAAAGCACTGTAGGGTCGTCCAGCTTCTTTGATTGGCTAAAAAAAATGTTCTGGCCCGTGTTAACCGTTTGCGCACGAATCACGAAGGTTCAGTGTCGGAGTTACTTAGTCCTGAGTGGCTTGGTCAAAGACGGACACGGCAGCAGCAGCCAATGAAAGTATAACAACAGCTGAGGTGTGTATGTACTATTGAAGTCTACTGTGTGCTCCGATTTTTACGCGAAAAATCACTGATCCTACTAATAACCCTGGTGTGCATAGACGTGAGGGCCGAGACGGCGAAGAGGACACTCACACTGGATCGGTCGAGGCAGCAGTTCATGGCGGCGAAGATGTCGTAGGAGTACATGGTGCCCAGGACGAGGGAGGATCCGTCCCAGGGCGTCCCGCACGAGCGACAGCGGAGAGGTCCTTCCGGCGGCCATCCTTCCAGGCAGGACATGCACACCGCCGACAGGAACTGAGTGCGTCCTTCCACCTTCGCCTGCCAACAAACAACGCACGCCCGCGTCACCACATTGCACACCTGCGCAGCATCGCTGATAACGTGGTCCCCCCCCCCATACCATGCGTAAAGACCTGGAAAACTCGCGATTTCAATGACCTGCAGACTAGACTCTACAGTCTCATGTGCAGATATGCCGATATCAACCGCACATTGTTGTCTGCTGTCACAGTGGAAGGCGAGGATTGGGCCAGCGTTCTCCAGGTGTCAAACAAACGTGTGGACAAATGGCTAAATTTATATAAACACACGTGTTTTGAATTCTAGCTTGTCCCAAAATGAATCCCAAGAATTCTTCAGGTCTCTAATCATGTGCTGTTCCAGGTTAACACTTACGCTGTGGGCACCTTCGCTGTCTTCCAGGACAAAGAATCGTTTCGCTTCTATCCTCCTTTAAAGGAACGACAATTTTGCTGATCTCTGATTTCCCACTTACTATAGTTCTATTGGTTCACACCTCTTTGATATGCTTACTTCACTGAATTAAGATTACTACTGGCTGGCTCTCAGTCAATATAGTGCCTAACTGATTAACTCCCAATCAAACATTTCGTCATATGTTACATGTAATACAATCTATATTGTTTACTTAAAGTAATTTTTTTTTATAACGATTGTCGGTATTAAAGGTTTTGACAAGTACTAACGAAACAATATTATCAGCGGCAGACGAGTTTTCCTTTTAAGAGTAGTCCGTGTTACACCCGGGCATAGTGTTCTAAGAGTTAATTGAGAACTTTTAAATTCTTTTAAACTTTTGAAATCTTTGCACATTACGCTTTTGAAATCAACGTTAGAGAAATGTCCCTACTCGTATAGTGTGCGAGTGAAGAGATTTGGGAGGTTCTCAACATCGAGGTCTTGAGAGCTGATGAGCATGAAGCGAGGCGAGTATTGAGCAGCGCCGGAATGCAAGGGCGGGGAAAACGGAAAGATCCCCGGGAAAACCCGCCAACCAAAGGCATCGTCTGGCATGGAATGACAGAGCGTGCTTGTAAATGACTGCACACTGCGACGGGAATTTGCACAATTTTCGCCTGATTCATCCGGATTGCTGGTTTTGAGGGAAATTAGTGAAAATTGTTTAAATAAATTCTTTTGATTTTGGCTGTTTTCGAAGAGAAAAAAAAGGGGAAATTCCTCGGGGGGAAAAGGGCCGCATGACGTCGCCCAAGATGGCGGCCGTAGCGCCTCGGCTCCGCTTCCCCAATACCTTGCAGCAGAACCTACCATTTCTCACTACTGGCATGGCCATTGAAAATTGAAATGCTTGGAATTGGCGAAAAATTTCGTTTGCTAACAGGTGGTTGCAAGAAAGATTCATTGTGACTGGGTGTTGCTGGAGTCTGGATCAGTGCCAACTTAAGAGGAATGGTGCAGGAAAGCCGCATATTTACCTAATTTTCGTCATGAGTTGTTATTGAGAGATTTTATCAAAATTTTTGGCACAAGACGTAAATAATATTTTTTTAACTCTTTCTTACGCTAGTTTTCACTGCCTCTATTATTCTCGAAACAATTATTGAAGATAAAGATAAGAAATAAGATAACATGTATTATCTTCCATCAGTGCTCTGCAAATAATACAGACAGTGAATGTGTAAGAATGTGCCTGAAATTATAATTTATGCCTTGTAGTGCCAAAAGTTCCGATAAACCGTCATGATGATAATTAGGTAAAATATACGGCTTTCGTGCACCATTACCCCTAAAACGCAAAATTTTAAGGTCTCTACATATTAGGTAAAGTACGCGAAAACTAAATACCGTGGCGGTTCCTTTGATCTGGGCATACCCGTTCGTCGATTGGCCAAGCGAGCGTCTCGAAACGGGGCCTTGTGTTCCAATGGCTCCTGCGTGATGTTGGACGAGTGAAGGGGGGCGGCATTAAATGCTCGTCCAGATGCCGTCCGGCAAGTTACTCTCCAAGTGACGTAACGTATGATGCAGGTAATGGGGCAGTGATATTTCGAGAAAAGGTTTCGAGACCAGGTACAGTCCAAAGCACTGTAAGGTCGTCCAGCTTCTTTGATTGGCTAACGAATGTTCTGGTCCGTGTTAACCGTTTGCGCACGCATCACGAAGGTTCAGTGTCAGAGGTACTTAGTCCTGAGTGGCTTGGTCAAAGACGGACACGGCATCAGCAGCCAATGGAGGTATGACAACAGCTAAGGTGTGTATATAGTATTGAAGTCTACAGTATGCTCCGATTTTTACGCAAACAGTCACTGGCCCTAAGTATGTATGACAAACGAGGGGCCGCGGTGCTGCAGTGGTCAGACTACTCGCCTGACTGAGTGACCACCAGGATTATCGCATGTGGGAAACGCGACGGACGTTCCCGTTGGTCTCTGGGTTTTCTCGGGGCATTCCTGTTCCGCCACTGCTCTAACTGCGGTTCGTTTCACTATCACATCCTCACCGACGTTCAAGACCCAGATGCCGACCAAAAACACTCAACTCAGCTACACTACAAAACGAACTGGTTTGTTACAGATTCATATGAAGTTAATGAATGTTCTATATCTAAGGCCAGTGACTTTTCGCGTAAAAATCGGAGCACACAGTAGACTTCAATACTATATACACACCTCAGCTGTTGTTACACCTCCATTGGCTGCTGGTGCCGTGTCCGTCTTTGACCAAGCCACTCAGGACTAAGTAACTCCGACACTGAACCTTTGTGATTCGTGCGCAAGCGGTTAACACAGGCCAGAACATTTTCTAACCAATCAAAGAAGCTGGACGACCCTACAGTGCTTTGGACTGTATCTTGTCTTGAAATCGTTTCGCGAAATATCACTGCTCCTATCTATATCAAACCCTAAAATGACACCATAAAACTTTTTGGTTGCTGCAAAGCTCTAAATACCCTAAATATTATTTACTCTTCCCGCGTATTACCGCTTGACATCTGTTCCGCTGCTAACATTTATGCTACGTCCTTCACGGCGGTACCCCGACCTTCAGCTTACAGAATACTTACTAGACAACATGCGGCAAGCGAGCGACTGACGTCTTTTAAGTTACCAAGTCGTCAACAGCGCCTGCAAGAAAAAGCATTTACATGTCAAACGCGTTGCTGTGAGAAGAAGTAGCATTGTACGCTCGTTCTGGCTCGTTCTCAAGAAATACGCGTCAGAGAGAACCGATACCCCAACACCCACGAAGTCGAGAAGCAATTACACCAGCACAAGCTATTCGAAGGGAAAGAAACTCTCGTATCTAATTTCAAAGGACCTGTCACCAGGGAAGGACGACGAGAAACTGCAGTCTGAACTTTAATAACGTCTTGCGCTGATGCAGCATTCCTGGTGGAATCGATCGCACTTGACGTGATGAATGGTTTGTCTGTCAGTGCACGTACTTGGCAAATAAATTTAAGAGTGAAGAATTTTACAATATCCCCTACACGTTAAAAATAAAAAGTTATCGCTTCTTTTTATAAATCACCCATTTGCTACTGTGCGGACGCTCGCTCACACGCACACGCACACAATGCCTAAAAAAAAATTACATCAATTTTTACAGACAAGTGCAAAGTAAACTACTCTCGAGAACTGTCCGTGAAGTACCGACACGCTCCTTTTCCAGAAACGGGATTTCCTTAAGTTTCACAAAACGTTCCGCGAATTCACAAAACCTGTCGGTAAATTTGCTGGACAGCATTTTCTCCGTACTTCCAATTTAAAAAAAATACATAACGAAAATAATGTTTAATTTTTGTTATGAAGGTGTTTTCCCGTTAAGTAAAAACTAAATTTAAAAAAAGTTAAAATGTTTTACACCACAGTCAGATCTGAACCCTAATCAACTGTTTGGAGTGTAGCGATTTTATCCGCTCACCACCAAACTCCTTGTGACAATTGTAGTGTATAACACTGGTATTTATAAGCAAGCCACATAAGCAACTTTTAAAGTTTCTGGTAATGTTAGTGTTTTTTCAGTATTGTTAACCATTAACTAGGGGCAGTGAAATTTCGCGAAAATACCTCAAGACAAGTTATATTTCAAAACACCGTAGGGTCGTCTACCTGTCTTGATTAGCTGAATTAATTTTTGACACGTGTTAACTGTCTGCACGCAAATCACGTAAGGGCCGTGCCGATGTTGCCGAATTATGAGTGGCCCGGTCAAATATGACAACGCCTACTCAAGCAGACAGCTACCAATGGCAATCGAGAAACTTCTGTTGGATGCTTCTAGTTAGGGCCAGTGACTTTTCGCGTAAAAATCGGAGCACACAGTAGACTTCAATACTGTATACGCACCTCAGCTCTTGTTATACCTCCATTGGCTGCTGGTGCCGTGTCCGTCTTTGACCAAGCCACTCAGGACTAAGTAACTCCGACACTGAATCTTCGTGATTCGTGCGCAGACGGTTAACACGGGCCAGAACATTTGTTAGCCAATCAAAGAAGCTGGACGACCCTACAGTGCTTTGGACTGTATCTTGTTTTGAAATCTTTTCGCGAAATATCACTGCCCCTAGTGATAGTATTGAAGTCTACCGCGCACTCATATATTTGCGCGAAAAATCACCAGTTCTGACTATCACAGACGCCTGATGTTTCTGTTTTTCAGTTTTAAGTAATAGGTCTTAGTGGCGTGGATATCTTAACTGCCACAAAAACCATAATTTTCTGGTTAGAGTGACGAAAAAAGCTTCTTGTTGTCTCAGCACTGTTCGCTCCCGAACCTGAAGCTATAGCGAATACGGCTGATTTCCGTATTTTTTTTATTTACGGAGCTAAGATACGGTTTTTTTTTATCGTTACGGACTGCAGTTCCGTACATTTTCGTAAACATTTCCGTAAATGTAAGGAAAAAGGGAAACTATGCAAACATTGTTCCCATCATACCACACCACAGGTAAATATGTAATTTTAAGTTCATCAACCAATTCATTTTTTTGTTCGGAACTGCATTTCTATCAGTATAAAGCCGTGCCATTTTTCAGGACCGAAAAAAAAAATATTCCCTTAGATGTTATTGTCAACAGCTATCGATGAGATTACAGACTGTAATCTCAACACGAATGATGTCTTATTGCACAAGTCACGCTTTTTTCTGCTTAGTCCAGCGTAGATCATTNAGACTGTAATCTCAACACGAATGATGTCTTATTGCACAAGTCACGCTTTTTTCTGCTTAGTCCAGCGTAGATCATTGACCTCTCAACATGCTTGACCGGGTATACTCGTTCATGCCTGACATGTCACAGAATATCTTAAATCATGGTAGGTTCTGTACAAGTCCAGAAGCTGGCTGTAGTACGGACATCGCCTGTCCTTGCGCAGTGCCACTGGCTGCTGGCTGACACGCCAAATATTACGTAAGTGGCCGCTTCTTGTGCCGTGGTTCTACTGAAACACTTTCCATAGGTTCCAGAGCGTCGGCTGTTACAAGAAAACCCGAAGTACTTCTCACGCAAAGTAATTAATTATTTCGCAACACTCAAAAATACCTGAGCATAGTCCATGGCGGTGATATTTCGCGAAAAGATTTCGAGACAAGATACAGTCCAAAGCACTGATCCCAGCAGGTCGAAGAAACATTGGCTAACAAATGTTCTGGCCCGTGTTAACCGTCTGCGCACGAATCACGAAGATTCAGTGTCGGAGTTACTTAGTCCTGAGTGGCTTGGTCAAAGACGGACACGGCACCNGAATCACGAAGATTCAGTGTCGGAGTTACTTAGTCCTGAGTGGCTTGGTCAAAGACGGACACGGCACCAGCAGCCATGGAGGTGTAACAACAGCTGAGGTGTGTATGTAGTATTGAAGTCTACTGTGTGCTCCGATTTTTACGCGATAAGGTCACTGGCCCTTAAGTATAGTCCATCCACCGTACCTCCAACTTCACTGAGCACCTACACAAGGTCTACTTTCACGCTATTCCTCCGCCTCATGCAAAGTTTAACTGAGTCTAGAAAATTACACCAAAGGAACAACGTACACATTCGTGCGCNCTATTCCTCCGCCTCATGCAAAGTTTAACTGAGTCTAGAAAATTACACCAAAGGAACAACGTACACATTCGTGCGCACTCCTTTCGGATACGTTTCGCATGGTAACTATTTCTTACCACGCATTACCAGCACTCTTTATTTTCTTCCTGTTTTAATTCGTATTAATTACACATGAAATATTTATTGTTTATATATAAAATATAAGTAGAAGTTCAATTTTACAAAAATTAGGTACATTTAAGTTTACACAAGTATAAAAGGCTCGTGATACATACACACTCAGAAATTATCCACAAATTCACTATGAAAGTGAATACTTAACGCGTGAGAGAGCTCGAATGGTAAAGTCATTTCCCATACATTCACTGTAGCGTTCCTTAATTTGCTCAGGAAAAAGTCAAATGCCTAGGAAACTCCCCAACTTTGTATAGTAGCTATGCTAAACATTCCATATTTGTAGCCAGATGTGTGGTATTATTTTCACACGACATATTGGGTTGAAAAATCCCAATTCAGTTTAGGAAAGTTTACCCGAATTTGCTTTTAGTGTGTGTCATACATAGGAAACAACCATGCACGTGGTACAAACTGTGATTTTCCAAAGATCCGATTAAACAATTGTGAAGATCCTGCGAACGTACTCGACAACCACGTCACAAGATAAACTGAGCGCCTCCCTGATGCAGAAAGTCAGTAAACAAACGACTACGACACGCGAGTACACAGTGAAGTCTTCGCCTGCTGCGTGAAGAATAAGAGGAATTACGCAGGTCTCTATTCGCACACGCTTATTTAGAAACGAGCTGCAAAAGTTATCTTGCTTGACTACAAATTAACCACTGTATTTTTACAACAAACTGGTTTTNACCTGCTGCGTGAAGAATGAGAGGAATTACGCAGGTCTCTATTCGCACACGCTTATTTAGAAACGAGCTGCAAAAGTTATCTTGCTTGACTACAAATTAACCACTGTATTTTTACAACAAACTGGTTTTACGAAACACATAAGTGCAATCGTTTTTGTAGTATAATAAACACGTATTGTACAGAAACCTGATTGTTAAAATTCACCATTTTTACACAAAACACAGAAACTTGTTTAAAA
>NQII01002407.1:28236-48819 GCA_002778355.1 Clitarchus hookeri | reverse complement strand
TCTGAAGTAGCTGTCATACTGAAAATATCTGAAGGTGCTGAAATTGTGAACAAGTTTGAAGGTGCTGCAATTGGGAAAATGTATGAAAGTGCTATGCTAGTAAAAATGTCTGAAGTAGCTGTCATACTGAAAATGTCTGAAGGTGCTGTAATAGTGAAAATGTCTGAAGTAGCTGTCATACTGAAAATATCTGAAGGTGCTGAAATTGTGAACAAGTTTGAAGGTGCTGCAATTGGGAAAATGTATGAAAGTGCTATGATAGTAAAAATGTCTGAAGTAGCTGTCATACTGAAAATGTCTGAAGGTGCTGTAATAGTGAAAATGTCTGAAGTAGCTGTCATACTGAAAACATCTGAAGGTGCTGTAATAGTGAACATTTCTGAAGTAGCTGTCATACTGAAAACATCTGAAGGTGCTGTAATAGTGAACATTTCTGAAGTAGCTGTCATACTGAAAATATCTGAAGGTGCTGAAATTGTGAAAAAGTTTGAAGGTGCTGCAATTGGGAAAATGTATGAAAGTGCTATGTTAGTAAAAATGTCTGAAGTAGCTGTCATACTGAAAAAGTCTGAAGGTGCTGTAATAGTGAAAATGTCTGAAGTAGCTGTCATACTGAAAATATCTGAAGGTGTTGTTATAGTGAAAATATCCTAAGGTGCTTTAAGAACTCGTAAACATATCTGGAGTTGCTGTGATAGTGAAAATGTCTCAAAGTGCTGTAATTGTGAAAATGTCTTAAAGTGCTGTAATAGTGAAAAGCCTGATGGGGCTGTAATGATGTTGGAGATGCTGTGATAGTGATACCGTGTGATGACAGAAAGTACTGTAAGTGATAGTAATATGGTGCAAATGTCTAAAGGTGCTGTAATAATGACATTTTGTAAATGTCTGAAAAAGTGTAACTGTGTAAATCTCTGAATGTTCTGTTAAAGTGTTACGGTGTAAACGTCCAAAAGTGCTGTAATAATTTATATATGCAAATCTATTAAGGTGCTCTAATAGTGATATGGTGTGTGTGTGTATTCCTGAAGGTGTTGCAATAGTGATGCTGTGTAAATGTCTGAATTTATTGCAATAATGATATTGTGTAATTGTCTGAAGGTTCTGTAATAAGAAAAGCAGCAAGACACTACAGCTTTCTGAAAACAATTTTTTTTTGGGCACAAAAATATTTTAATCGATATGCCGCTCTCTCTAGCAAGCATGCAGAAGGGTTGCTTTGAGTCAGGGCCACTGATCGGAGAGCCAGGAGAGGGAAAGGTGATCCTCCATGGCCGTATCACACAACAGGAAAGTAAACAAAAGTGAAATGGCTTGGCAGCTTCTTTCATTCGCCCGTTGTCTGATTGGGTGCGCAAGGCTCTGGCAAAGAGCCTTGTCACTCACTGGCTACCGCGCACTGCGAAAGATACCCTATTGGACGAGTTGCCGACTAACGAGTAAGTTACCAAGCGTTGATTGCCGAACGGTGTTCCGACCATGGGAAAACTATTAGCAGATCGATTATCGATATTCTGCGCATGAACACAAGATTAAACTACCCCAAACCAACTGTCAGTCACATGGTCAACAGTGATGAAAGTGTTTATCATCTTAATTTTCAAGACAATATGAATAAATACATTTACCGGTTTGAATTTAATCACGAGTGAGCGAAGAGACTTGGTCGGCTCTTAACATCGAGGTCCTGAGAGCCGATGAAGGTGAAGCGAGGTGAGTATGGAGCAGTGCCGGAACGAAAGAACGGGTGAAACGGGAGATCCCCGGAAAAACGCGCCGACCAGCGGCATCGTCCGGCATGATTCCGCCGCCGGGAATCGAACACTGTTCGCCTAGGGTGCCGACCTCCCGTGGCGCAGTCGGTTGGTGCACCGCCGGCCAGGGGTGCGGGAGGTTCTGGGTTCGAATCCTAGGCAAGACATGTGTGTTAGTTTAAGTTGGGTCATAGGTTAGTTTATAGGTCGTCCTTTGATAAGCCTTCAGGGCATAAAGCCGGGGGACGTTAAATAAAAAGCCCTTTCCAATCCAATCCGCCTAGGTGGGAGGGGAGTAGTCTAACCACTACACCACCGCGACCCCTTGGTGGAAGAAAAGAGAAGGGAGTTTGCAAACGAAGGGAAGCACGATCAAAGCAGCCAATAAAAACCATTCAAAACTTCCCCCAGCCAACATGCGGTTCTCATAAACCAGAGGTATGAATACGCCAACACTCGCGCACCGTAATATCAGTACGTTCCGGGCGACAGGCGAAAATTGCGATTCCCGTGAAATGTCGCCGTGAAACGTCGGGGTTTCGGAAAGGGGAGAGAGGGAGAGGGTTGATTTTTTTTTGCGCAAAAAAAAAGTTAGCTGGTGTCGGCGGTCGGCGAGGCTTCACAGAAGAACAATTAGCAGCCGTTGAACAAGCGTGTCTGCGAGCACGCGCTGTAGGGAAGCCCCGGTTAGGAAGGTGAAATTCAATTGTCATGGAACTATAATTCTGTAACGGTCGTCGAGAAGGGGCAGTGGTGGGTCGAGAGGGGTGGCTTTAAAAGGCCGCTGGAAGTGAGTTAATTAGCTCGCAGGACTAACCCCTCGTCCAACCCAGCCCTTGCAGTGAGGCCATTGTATTTCACCGGCTCGGCGGAAATGGCCATCCGAGATATAATAATTGGGTGATATTTAATTTCACCCCCTCCCTAAACCTACCCTCTTCAGCCCCACTCACCGGCTCTGCACGGTGCCCGCGTGAAAACTTTTTATTCGCGGGCATCCGGGTGGAAATTAAAAAAAAAAAAATAACTAGGGGGAGAAATGGACAATTTCTCCCTCTCTTCATTTCTAACGCTAGCGGGGTGGAGTTATCTTACCANACAGCAGTTGCGGAGCTCTGGAGGGGGTGGGTGGGATGGACTAATTACAAGACGATAAATAAGATATTAAACCGCTGGAGTACCATATGCAGCACTCGCAGAGTACCGCCACGGCTGCGGCAGGCAGACGAGGGTACTGTGTTTGTCCTGACGTGTGGTTAAGGCCGTTCAAGTGTCAAAAACGTTTTTTTTGTATGGTTCGGGAATATTTTACAGTGTTGTTTAAATTTTTTTTTAAATAGGGGTAAGTATGAACATAAAAAATTTCTGCGGACATACGGCGGCGTAGTGTAGACATATATTTCACGTGTATCTATATACACTGGCTTCGTTGTCCATTAGCTTGTTACTCGCCCTATTGTATTTTGTTTCATTTATTATTATTTTTATGTTTAACGTATATGTTTTAAATTGTTTTTTTTTTTTTAGTTTATGTGTTTATGTCATTCTCTGTATTATTTTGGTGGCACATGTCAGTAATGCAATATATCCACAACAATATTTTTATTTTTAAAGGTTTTAATGACATAAGTATAAATTTCAAGAAAATTCTGAGAGTTAGGAAGAAATGTAACTTCCAATCTTTTCCATGGCGTAGGTTTAAAGATTTTAACTAAGAAATTTGCACTAAACGAAAAAATTAGTGCCCCTAGCCATAGATAATGTCTACAAGTTGAACAGTTTGTGGTACAAATAAAAAATAACTTTTTTTTTTTCGTGGCTAACATTCTTGACGCTTTCATACCCAGTGTAGATAATCGGATACGTGCTGGACCGAAAGGTCATATTTGATTGGTGCTGTACAATACGACGATCAGTGCCCAATGATCTCCCTTGTGGGCAAGGGATTCCTAAGCCATGCTACTGCGCTACGTTATGACTAGGGGCAGTGATATTTCGCGAAAAGATTTCGAGACAAGATACAGTCCAAAGCACTGTAGGGTCGTCCAGCTTCTTTGATTGGCTAATAAAATGTTCTGGCCCGTGTTAACCGTTTGCGCACGAATCGCGAAAGTTCAGTGTCGGAGTTACTTGGTCCTGAGTGGCTTGGTCAAAGACGGACACGGCACCAGCAGCCAATGGAGGTATAACAACAGCTGAGGTGTGTATATGGTATTGAAGTATACTGTGTGCTCTCAGATTTTTACACGAAAAGTCACTGGCCCTAGTTATGACTGATTCATATCACTGATCCCCAAGCACAGAGACTACGGATGTGATAACAAAACAAGTTCTTCGCTAGATTAAGTACAGCACGAATCAAAATATTGTAATTTGGATCACCAGGAATTGTAAATTAATGAGGGGAACGGAAGAGTTAACGTGGAGTGTGTGGCGTTGTGCGTACCTCGAGGCAGAAGGCAGCGTGCTGGCGGGGACTGAGGAAGAATGTGCCGTCTATGAGCGGGTACCTGTCGTACACCGCCAGGCTCTCCTGGCACAACAAGCACGTGACCTTTGACATGTGCACGGCCGCCAGGGTCGACAGGATGAAGCAACGCGTCTCGTCGTTGCCATGGTTACCTTCGTCCTCCATCTGCAACACACAAACATACACGTCACATCACTGCATCCACTCTTAACGAGAGATTTGGGAGGCTCTTAACAGCGAGGTCTCGGAGGGCCGATGAGGGTGAAGCGAGGTGAGCACGATTCCCACGTGAGAAATTCCGGGAGCTACCCCACCGGGAATCGAACCCGGTTCGCCCACGTGGGAGGCGAGTATTCTAACCACTACAACACCGCGGCCCCAGTTTCATTTCGACATGAAAATCACATAACCAAGCATTTATTTTTCTTCAATATCTAGACAAAGTCACAGATTCAGTAGTTATTGGTAGTCTGCCGCCAACCACGAGCATAGTGCAGTCACGGTTAATTCCAACTTTTCCGAAGTCCTCCGAAGTTTCCACTTCCAGCTATTCACAAGACTCAATCAAACGAAGCTTAGCTACGTCTAGAAAATTACACCAAAGGGACAACAGCAGGTCGCATTCGTGCGCACTCAGTTTGATAATATTCTGCACGAAAACTATTTCTTACTACACTGACAGAACAGCCGTCAAAATGTTTGTTTTGTATAGGGTCAAAAATATATTTAGTTGCCACAACAAATTATTTTGTAGNACAGAACAGCCGTCAAAATGTTTGTTTTGTATAGGGTCAAAAATATATTTAGTTGCCACAACAAATTATTTTGTAGAGTGAACAAAACCCGACAAGCAACAAAATGAATTTTGTTCATGTCACGAAATACACGCTTGAATCATTAAAATATCTGTGTTGGGCCAAAAGAAATCAGCCTGTCAACAGAACATTTGGTTGAATCGATCGTGCATGTTTGTTTGTCTACCCATTTGATTGCCTTCGTTTGANACAGAACAGCCGTCAAAATGTTTGTTTTGTATAGGGTCAAAAATATATTTAGTTGCCACAACAAATTATTTTGTAGTGTGAACAAAACCCGACAAGCAACAAAATGAATTTTGTTCATGTAACAAAATACACGCTTGAATCATTAAAATATCTGTGTTGGGCCAAAAGAAATTNACACGCTTGAATCATTAAAATATCTGTGTTGGGCCAAAAGAAATCAGCCTGTCAACAGAACATTTGGTTGAATCGATCGTGCATGTTTGTTTGTCTACCCATTTGATTGCCTTCGTTTGAAAACACAGCCCGAGGAATTGTTTGTATATTGTATGGCAATTAGGATAGTATCATCAGTGTTTGTTAGTGCATTAATTGATGCTAAATAATGAGTAGAGACCAGAAAAACTCGTGAGTTCAATGACCTGCAGGCTAGACTCTCCAGTCTTATGTACAAACATGCAGATATCAACCGCACATTGGATGTCTGCTGTCACAGTAGAAGGCGACGGTTGGGCCAGCCTTCTCCAGGAGGTGTCAAACACCGTGTGGACCAACGGCTGAAGTTTTATTAACACACGTGTTTTCGAACTCTAGCTTGTCCCGGAATGAATCCGCGAAATTTTCTGGGTCTCTAATTATGGTATAAACAACCTAATGAAACAGTCTACGGGGAACTTAGAAAGTAGAGCTGTAAAACTTAAAATACTTATTTGCCCACGTTGCCCAGTATTTGAAATTTGTGTATTTAAAAAACATTCCTATTTAATCAGTTGTCTCACTCCAGAGAAGGTTGCTAGAGGCGTAACGCTCGCAAGAAAGTTGAGTTAGGATCGAATCTCGGTCGGGCCTGACCAAAACTTGTTTGATTAAACGTCGGGCCGAACAAATCTTTAGTTGCTCCGACCAAAATCTTGCAGTTCGAGGCAACCAAATAAGAACAACAAAGTAACTTGGTTTCAACAACAAAACATTTTACTGCGCAAGCATTTTATTTGACTGCGCCAAACAAAACGTTGTTTAGTTCAACTAAACCTTTTTTCTCGCTGCAGGCATTACCAACACGTCAGACCCTTCTCTGGTTTTTTTTTTTTTCAAATTAATAATAACTGAAATATTACAATTTTATGGAAAAAATGTANGTTTTTTTTTTTTTTCAAATTAATAATAACTGAAATATTACAATTTTATGGAAAAAATGTAAAGTTCCTGTGATTTCAAAAGTGCTCAGAATACCGTAAACAGTATATATATATATATATTTTATGGAATAACTTTTTCACGCGACACCTGCTGCACAAGTAAAGACGAGTGCATTTTTGTTTTATTATTTCACTTCTGTAATTTACGACTAGAGCATTATCCGTTCATGCTCAGAGCTTTTGTACTGATAACCGGAACTTTTGTGTTAAATAAACATGGATATTTACGATAATTTTCAAGCAATGCTGTTTTAGCGGCAGTAAACATTTTCGTAGTTTTTTTTTATTTACTATTTATTCGTATTTAATGGTCTTATAGCTGTTTCTCGAAACAAAATAAACATAATTTGCATCTGTTCTCTCTCTGATCGGCTGAAATGTGAACCTTTTAGGGAACCCTCGAATCGAAAGTTGCACACGAACGATTACGAAAACGTTTACGAAATCGGCGAGCAGATGGCCAAATCTTCCATAGAACCTTTCATACAAGCAGCCATGCCAGATTGCACGGATCTTCCAAGGAATCTTCCATCGCGGCACATAAGCCCCAGTTATACACGTGACGACTCGTCGTTTGGCCCGAGGAGGTTAAGGGGGGTGGAGAAAAAAAATTATCCGACGCGAGTTTTAATTCCAGCACCGCTGGCCGCGCCAATATTTCAGTGCGTGTGTGTGTGTGTCGTCATATTGCCCAGGCAAGCACAAGCCGAGGACGCATCTGGCGCTAGATGACAATGCCGTGTCGTTTCCAGTTTGTCTCAGGGGAGTGCGAGACGGTGGGGTGAGGAGGGGAAGCAGGACTGCCAACGTTACCAAGGGATAAGACGGCACGTGCAGACTTGAGGACCGAACAAAAGAAAACTTTAGCATCTGACTTAACATTTCCTTCCTTCCTTTGCCGTCTCTTTGATTTAGANTGAGGACCGAACAAAAGAAAACTTTAGCATCTGACTTAACATTTCCTTCCTTCCTTTGCCGTCTCTTTGATTTAGATGACCTTGGTTAAAAGGTTGTTCAATTGCCAAGAATTAGTTTCGATATTTTTAGGATATCATCAAAAAACCCCGGAAAATTAATTTGCAAATTTTAATAACGGAAAATACAGGAATTTTTAATTAATATGTATTGGCATACAAATTTAAAAAAAAATGTTTCATACTGATCATGTTTGGCTACAGTTCAAATNTTTTAATTAATATGTATTGGCATACAAATTTAAAAAAAAATGTTTCATACTGATCATGTTTGGCTACAGTTCAAATTAATTGTTGATGTCATTACAATACGAAGAAGAATTTTCATGAAATTGCTTCCAATGGGTCAGCAATAATTTTATTTTAAGTTTTTCAGTAAAATTTAAATTCAAAACACCAAGAAGTTGAACCCTAATCGCAGGCGAACAAAATGCCACATTTCAAAAAAATTTCTTCGTGGCGTTCCTGAATCTTCAAAAAAAACACCAGCTGAAATCAAACATTGTTCTCGTATTACTTTTTTTTTAATTTGTCTGGCACGAATTTTAAGGTTAAAATGCTGATAATTCTACTAAAAAAGTACGCAAGTTATTTTTTAAACTGATTCGGCATTTTTATCAAATGGTTTGTTGATATTGAATCGTAAAACCACAAAATATCTTAAAAATGTAGAACAAAGTTTATACGCTTGAACAGACTTAACAAAACGAGATGAAAATCATCCTGCAATAAACAAATGTTCATTCCACATAACCTGTGTTTGATTCTCTGCAAAATGGCTGCTTGACTTTGACCTAAAATTTTCGAAATCAATCCGTAAGTCAAGAGTGACCCNGTTTGATTCTCTGCAAAATGGCTGCTTGACTTTGACCTAAAATTTTCGAAATCAATCCGTAAGTCAAGAGTGACCCGCCCCGGGCGGACAGGTCGGCCAATCATAGCGGGTCCTGCTAAAACCTTACGTTAAATATATTTCCTGAGTAGNCCCGCCCCGGGCGGACAGGTCGGCCAATCATAGCGGGTCCTGCTAAAACCTTACGTTAAATATATTTCCTGAGTAGAATTATAACAAACAAAATACGAGGCGTTAAGTTTCATCACACAGAAATACGTCTAGTATACCTAGGTGAAATTAAGTTTTGTTTGTTTTAATAATACAAATCACAGCCATCTCGAGATTTATGTCTGTGCTGGCATACGTGGTAACATAACAGTAGCAGCTGACGTTTTAAAAAATTCCGTAACACCAGACCAGTCACAGAAAAAAAAAACTAGGTGTGCCGTATTATCAAACATATTATACATGGTATGATCAACTTTCGTTGATGGAAAAACCTGGTGTTTGTAATGCGATTAACAACCCTCTGTGCCAACTGTGTTGTAAAATGCATATGAAGACGAAAATGTGATGGTGTAAAAGGGAATTTGGACAGGAGGGGGGAGAGAAATTTGAAGCTCCAAAAAAAAAAAAAAATTACACGTACCGCTCCACCGGGCGGGTAATTTTTTCCCTCCAGAAATAAAAAAAAAAGTGCGGTTGGTTTTCAGTAACACGTGCAATATAGGTGTTTGGGGGGAGGGGGGGGGGTTAAATGTAGGTTTGGAAATACGAAGCGAAGTTCGCGGTGCCGCATTTCATGACCGATACTAAACATGTTAATAGAGTGGAAATAATGGACAGGATGTGCGAATGGCACGGGAGAAGTCACTCAGTTTGAAATATACATTATTTAATTTTTAAATTTCAGTTTGTTCAGCTGCGCGGACTGGTACGTGGTACAGAAGGGGAGGGGGTTTTGGGGGTGGAAAATGAAGCAGACGTTACATGGAAAGCCTTTCACGCCTGGACGTGCGCGCNTTAATTTTTAAATTTCAGTTTGTTCAGCTGCGCGGACTGGTACGTGGTACGGAAGGGGAGGGGGTTTTGGGGGTGGAAAATGAAGCAGACGTTACATGGAAAGCCTTTCACGCCTGGACGTGCGCGCCGATGTTGGGAAATGTCGGCGATGTGATTCGTGTCGACAAGTTCGCGATCACAATTAAATATATATACACACACACATGGATACACACACATTCTTTGCTAAGGTCACGCTTCCACACACTCCAACCTGCTAAGCGGGCGTCAGGCTTGCAAATGAGGCCACGTCCTTTACTTGTGTAGAAATAGGTAACGGCCATGCATTTGTGTTTCTCTCTCTCTCTCTCTCTCTCTCCCTTTATCGTCGTTTGCGAACATCCCCTCTTTATGTTGGTAGGATGACTGGCGGAGCAGATGGTTTTCACACAAAACAAACGTGAGGTCGCGTGTGAAAGTAAAACATGCACGTACGTGAGTCGTTCAGGATACGAATGCAGGTCTTTGTAATCCGAAGGAAAAGGTCAAATAAATGACCTCGTAAAGGAAACGCAGAAGATCTCGTGGTGATGTTTAAAAAAAAAGGCGACATAAAAAGAGGAATTCGTGAGCTGAAAAAAAAAATTATTGCAATTACAATTTGAAAATATCGGTACAGAAAACTTGAAAAAAATGTAATTCATATTTCAACAATATTAAAATAGAGCGAGTTAAAATTTTAATAACATTGTTGGCGTCACCANGAAAAAATGTAATTCATATTTCAACAATATTAAAATAGAGCGAGTTAAAATTTTAATAACATTGTTGGCGTCACCAGCGATAATTAGAATAATGCACTAAATAAAATAAACAGATTCGTAGGGATTAAAAATAAAATAATAAATAAACACGTTTAAAGTTTTGCAAGACTTTTGACTGCTGGGTGGTTTTGATCTGATTGAGACGGAATGTTGCATGACCTAGATCAGAGCTTATTCAACTAGCGGCAGACCGGCCCGCCGTGCAAAGTATTTCATCATCATTTCTTATTTTTCATAAATACATAATTATCCATACTTTTGAAGACAATTGCCTAATTTGACGTCGAATGTGACTATCACAAGCGCTAAACTTGTAATAAAATTAGACATATCATATATTACATCTTCGTGCAAGTAAAGTGAACCACGACTTCACTGGGACAGGTTTTTAAGGCCCGAAGGCCGGCACACCCTCCATCCTCCCGCACTGCAACTGTACTCGGATGAGTAAGACAGTGCACGGCACTTTCTCCTCTTGTCTCTTCGGGCCAGTCACTTTCTTTGGGCCGTAACTCGGTATTCTACCGGTTTTCTCTTTAAAAATCTGTCCTCCCCAATAAAGAGTACTCCAACTTTTACTTATTAGAGTCTTTACCTGAGTACCCCGTTATGGGTCATCAGAAATTCACCGATTCCATTTGTCGAAATCCTCCAATCTCCTGCCAATTTTTGTGGCGAATTCACTCCATAACTTGGACTTCACTGGGACAGTGCAGAGACTATAGCACGAGAGCAAACAAGTGTTTCCCTTTTCCTGTGCACGCGATGGCGTCACCGCGACGTTAAGGAAGAGGTATCGCCTTGTGAACGATTTATCGCGGCGCTGGCCGCACCTTCTGCCGTGTCGTTTGTATCGGCTCCCGAGACACTTAAGCTCGCGCTTGGAAGGTGAGGGGGTTGTGAAAGGGAGGGGGAGGGGTGTCCCGGGCGTTAAAAAAGCAGACAGGTAGGCAGCTATCGCAAAGTGCCACTGGGAGCCGGATGTGCAGGCGTCCACGTGACGCACACGACGTTCCTTAACTCCTTCCCAAGGTCACCGCAACCTACACTAGCCCTTCCACTGGGTCCTGAAGGTGACTGCAGGTGAAAACACACCACGTCACGATGAGAATTCCCATTTTATTTCTAACGCTTTCTGCACGGTGCCCGTATCTCATAAGAAAAATAATCTATTTGAGTCCCTTCCATTTTAAAACCATATACGTAAAAAAAAAAAATTCAATCGGAAGCCTGGTAAGCAAGGAGAAAAATACGGTAAATCTGCCTCTCAAAAAATTCACACAGCTGGAAAATGCCGCTCGACTATAAAATCTGTGAATAAGCTTAATAAACATAAACAATCCGCTTTTGCTGTGGGCGTACGTGAATATGGTCACGCCCTTGACCATAGCGGGCCAATAACAACCATTCATCGGTACACCTGATGAGCTCTCTGTCGGAAGCAATAAGCACAGGCCAATGAAATGTACATGCCCTTCGCAGGAATAATGTATATATGTTTCGCGAATAGCAAGGGATGATTTCGGTACGTGATTTCGAAGAGTGTTGAAAAAGTTAAGATTAAGGGTTGATTAATTAAGTGTTGATCCCCGCCATCTTGGATTTAAGCACATTCTTCCATAACAGGCCTGCAACAAGCACCGAATCCAGTGCCACCTGGTCTGAGGTAAAACTGGCTATAGGCCATTCACGGTAAAGTTAGCACTTTCGAAAGCTTTCTCGTTGAGAATAATAGTCAATAAATAGGGGCAGTGATATTTCGCGTAAAGATTTAGAGACAAGATACAGTCCAAAGCACTGTAGGGTCATCCAGCTTCTTTGATTGGCTAAGAAAATGTTCTGGCCCATGTTAACAGTTTGAGCACGAATCACGAAGGTTCAGTGTCGGAGTTACTTAGTCCTGAGTGGCTTGGTCAAAGACGGACACGGCACCAGCAGCCAATGGAGGTATAACAACAGCTGAGGTGTGTATATAGTATTGAAGTCTACTGTGTGCTCCGATTTTTACGCGAAAAGTCACTGGCCCTAATAATAGTCAATAAATATATTTTATTTTAACCTTTGGCGTTAACATCCGAGTCCGGTGGGATACACATAGTATGTTTATTACTTACAAGACAATATTTATTTTAAAAAGGTAGTTAAAAGAAAAAAAATGGCCGCAGGGAAAAAGTAACTAGGGCCTCAAAACTGCATACTTTACCGTGAACAGCCTATACATACTGGGGCGGCAGTCAATTAATACAAATCTAAGGCTCGGACATACATAGGACCGTGAAGTCTAGCATACAGGTCGTTCAAGCGAGTGAAGAAATTTGCGCGGCTCTTGACATCGAGGTCTTGAGAGCCAATGAGGGTGAAGCGAGTTTTAAATGGCGCAACGCCGGACTGAAAGGGCGGGAGAAACGGGAGATCCCCGAGAAAACCCGCCGACCAGCGACATCGTTCGGCACGATTCCTACTTGCGGAAATCCGGGAGCAACACCGCCGGGGATCGAGCCCGGTTCGCCTAGGCGGGAGGCAAGTAGTCTGACCACTACACCACCGTGGCCCCTTCAGGCGGATTCGGACACGGCCTTAGTCTGTGGGCGGGATAACACACGTTTATGGTTTGTTTAAATTATAATTACAAACCATACGTTTAATATTCTAGATAGAGAGTGGTTAATCACAGAACTAAAAATGCAAAGTACAGCACGATTATATTTAGGATTACAGATGTTTTAAAACATTATATTATAATTACATTTACTACAGCGCAGAGGGATATTACGTTTTAGCCGCCACATATTCATGTAGTGTGAATGTCCATATCTGCACTCTCACCTTGTGTTGAGTCGTCGCCGTAGGCTGGTCGTCATTATGGACACGGGCGGTCGTACACGACGGTGCCGCGTCCAGGGCAGCGTCTTCCCGTCTCGGCGTCCGGCTGCACACAGACAGCTTTCCCGGTTGCGATTCTGTATTATAAACTTGTCCTGGTTCACCTTCCGCCTGATGGAGAAACTGCCGCGAGCTTGCATCGTTCCCGCACGCCCGTGTCGACGTGACGTGTCCTCGCGGCTAGCGTCCTGTTGGCATTCTTTCTCCGCGGGTGATACAGCGGCGTCTACCTACGGTGCGTTCAGCGAGTACGTTGGTTTAAAGGCAGGTTCACGCCAGCGCTAATCATAACAATGCTCGCGGTAGGCGATACGATCGTTGAGGAAGTACCCTGCAGGTNCCCCAGCTCGCTTGCCCACACACGACTCGCCGAACAGCTCCGGAGGACAAAGGACGGCCAGAAATATCCTCGGCCGTCCTGGAAGTGGGGCGTAGGACAAAGCACTCGCGACAGCGTCCGGGTTCGCAAGCTTCCCCATACAAGACGCCCGCTGGAGGGAAAAGGGGTTTTTGAATGAGGGGAGGGATGAATGGACGAGGGAGGGGCCTTGAAACGAGAGCTTGAAAAGATTTATGGTCGTGATTTCGGAATTAAGGTGGCCGCTGAGGCCCGGAAGCGTGGTAGCGCTAGAAGGCGAAAGAGACATGCGCATCAACTCTATTTTCACTATCACAAAAACGTGCTTCGGAGAGAAATGGAGGAACTGAAAAACGCATATAAACGAGTAACGTTTCTAAAATGCTATTCGTGAGCCGACCTCACTCGGACACGTTGGACGGTTGTTTAATAGAAAATAGAAATAAATGATTGCCGTGTGGTATACGAGCACCTTGTCGAAAGAGTTAAATATTTTTAGCGACGGCAATAAAGGATAAGCGAGGACATTATTTTTGCTCACATTTATAAAACGTTCTTAACACTTTAAGACCCTAATTAATTTCTGGTTACAGATTTCGCAAAGAAGAAGAATTTTTATGAGTACTGTACTTATTGCTGGGTTTTGAGTCTGTTCAAGTTCCCCAACCTGCGGCAAACGTTGTTTGATGTTGGTAACAATGGCATTAGAAAAGCATAGCCTACAAGTCGTTCAAAACGCGAAAATTTTCCTGTCCATTGCTTGAAGCCTCAGTCTGTAGTCAAGTTTTACCTCCGACCAGATAGCACGGGATTTGGGGCTTGTTTCCTTACGGGTCTGTTATTGGCTCAAAGTTCACACGGACGTGTCTAATAAATTGTGATCTAATTGCAAATATATCAGAAACGTATGTGTGTTTGAGGTCTAGGTTATCCTAAATTGCATTAGCGAAATTTTGCAGTCCCTAAAAACAAGCAACGGGCGAATCAAGTNTTTGAGGTCTAGGTTATCCTAAATTGCATTAGCGAAATTTTGCAGTCCCTAAAAACAAGCAACGGGCGAATCAAGTATTCAGATCTCCACAGACATATATAGGTATTTCGAATTTATCTTGTTGCCAGCAATATTTTCGTCTCAGAATACTTNATTCAGATCTCCACAGACATATATAGGTATTTCGAATTTATCTTGTTGCCAGCAATATTTTCGTCTCAGAATACTTAAGTTTACAGAGGTAAAACAGTCGCTTGTTCCGCGAACTCCAGGATAAGTGTTGTTGTAGTCAGGTTAGGACCAAAACAAGATTTATTATGAGATAGTTTGGCATAGGGAAAATTACCGCCGCTAGATGCGGAGTGTACCAAAAAGTAACTTTCAATTAGAATTTTAAACTACGTGAATTTTAACCCTTTCATTCCAAGATTAGTTTATAAATTCGGGTGTTGCAAATTAGAAATATTTTCATGCGTGCTGTACATGGGCTGGTAAAGAACTTTTTCCGTTGTCACATCCAAATAAGCTGTAGTCTTTGTGTTCGATGAACAGTGATATGAACCAGTCTTAACGTAGCGCAGTAGCANGTCACATCCAAATAAGCTGTAGTCTTTGTGTTCGATGAACAGTGATATGAACCAGTCTTAACGTAGCGCAGTAGCATGGTTTAGAAATCGGTTACCCACAGGGAAGATCACTGGGCACTGGGCCTCGCAGAGTACAGTACCGGTCAAATATAAGCTTTCTNGAATCGGTTACCCACAGGGAAGATCACTGGGCACTGGGCCTCGCAGAGTACAGTACCGGTCAAATATAAGCTTTCTGTGCAACATGTTGTCGATTGTCTACAGTGTGCATAAAAGGGTTAATAGAGAAAGACATTACTTTGTTAAGAAGTTATTTTCCATTTGGTTCATGAATATTGCAATTATCCGATTAATTAACGTAAAAAATAGAGAATATCTGGTACCTTTCCGACACTTGCGCTTACCTAGTGGCAAGAATTTACCCTCTGCCAAACTTCTAACATTGGTCTTCCCAACCTGAAGTATAAGTGACCTTATCCAGGCCTACGCGCCAACAGAATGGCGTCACTGACCAGTAACATTCCGACACGTGCCGTTTGCAATCAGCGCCGAGTTACCTGCCCCCCCCCCCTCCATCCCCCGGCAGCCCAAACAACACGTAGGGGCACTCGATTTCCACGAAAAGATTTCATGACCAATCGTATTTCATGATATTTTAGCTCAGGTCCACTTTCGTGATTGGCTGATTTACGTGCTACGCGTCTAAGGCGCCTGCCCGCGAATCACGGACGTGCAGTGTCGGAGTGACCAATTCCAGGCCAGGCAAGTAAGGAAATTTTTTTTTTTATGAACATGCGTGGCCAATAGAGCAATGGGAAAACTATTGATGCGTCCGCAGGTTATTGAAATATATGTTATATGCGCGGAAATCTTTTCGTGGAAGCCGGGTGCACCTATCAATAGGCAGCGACGTGCAAAATTCGCGTTACCTTTCGGCGAGAGGATAGACTGCACAGCGTTATAACAAGTGAGGACAGTCCGTGGTTTTATTGGCCGCTGCACTGTAACCAACGTCGCCTACCTTCTTGATCTCCTTGAAAGAGATTGGTCACTCCACCTCTGAAGTAATATTACTGGTTCAAGAGTTCTCCGAGGCGTGCCAGACATATTTCCGGCCAATGACTGAAGTCGGTCAAACGCACAGTAACTTGCAGTTCAGTCTTTCCTTCGACAATAACGCGAAATATGCACGTCCCTACCAATGGGGAACCTACCTCTGCACGCATTAGCCAACCCGACAAAAAGACCTGTTCCCAGAGCAACGCGCAGCCAATCAGAGACAGGGTACACCCACATCAAAGGAACCGCTCCGCCACTTCGCTTATGTGTGTGTACTTTCCTACTATTCGATTTCGCTACGTAATTTCGCCGAGTGTCAGNTTCGATTTCGCTACGTAATTTCGCCGAGTGTTGAAGATGTCAAAGAAAATGGTTTTATCAGACACGCCAATAACTGCTGTGGTGTTAAAAAAAGAGTCCTTCAACGTCACTGAAAAAGCGAGCCAAGTCGTCTGCGGTTCGCTATGGACGACGAGCAGATATTTTCTGAGTGTTTGATAACTTAGAAGAAAATTTAATAAAATTAAAAAAATATATATATCGTCGTTGGATTTCCTCTGGAGTTTCTTACGCGATCTTACCGGCGTCTGTAAACAACCGACAGCTGCCGGGGAAGGCAACATCGCGTTGCCATGGCGACGGTATAACTGTTCCTGAGCTGTCAAACAGCAGAGCTCTGCATTCCTCGAAGGCTGGGAAACGCTTGCCATGAACATTGTACAACACGCACGCAAATTGCATAGCAATAAACACATACTATACACAACAAACGAATATTGGCTTTGGTACCATCAACGCAACTATTTCAATTTTTTTTTAAACAAAATTATGAAATAACAAAAAAATTAAATAAATACTCATTTATATAAAATTTTATTACCGGTTAAGTTAATTACAATATATTTAGTAGCATATTAATATTAAAAATAATTCGTTCTAATTTTATTTTAATTGTTTTAAATTTGGTTAGTCTGCGACAAATCAAGTCAATGCAATGTCTTATATCTAGGGGCAGTGATATTTCGCGTAAAGATTTAGAGAGAAGATACAGTCCTAAGCACTGTAGGGTCGTCCAGCTTCTTTGATTGGCTCAAAAATGTTCCGGCCCTTGTTAACCGTTTGCGCACGAATCACGAAGGTTCAGTGTCGGAGTTACTTAGTCCTGAGTGGCTTGGTCAAAGACGGACACGGCACCAGCAGCCAATGGAGGTATAACAACAGCAGAGGAGTGTATATGGTATTGAAGTCTACTGTGTGCCCTAGTTATATCACAAAAATACTTCAGTATACAGAGGTAAAACAATATATTATTCCGCGAACTCCAGGATAAATGTTGTTGTAGTCAGGTTAGGACCAAAACAAGATTTATTATGAGAGAGTTTGGCATAGGGAAAATTACCGCCGCTAGATGCGGAGTGTACCAAAAAGTAACTTTTAATTAAAATTTTAAACTACGTGAATTTTAACCCTTTCATTTCCTATATTAGTTTATAAATTCGGGTGTTGGAAATTAGAAATATTTTCATGTGTGCTGTACATAGGCTGGTAAACATTAGATTCACTGGAGATCAAGAAGTCTAGCAGAGGCAGTAAACTACGGGACAGAGTAACAGGATCACGGAAAATTTAGTCGCCATGACGGCATAAAGAAATTTCTTGGCAATTCATTCTGAGGTTCGCCTGTACGTGCTTTCATTTAACGGTGCTTGTCAGAATAACGTGCATGATTTCGTATTTGTACAAAATACTGTTGAGAGGAGTATGTACTGGAACATGTTCTGTGAAATCGTTGTTTGCGCGAAAACGCGTATCTCGGTGTATAAAAGTTCTGAAAATACGACTTTTCTCCAGAAAATAAGGGGGGGGGGGGAACAATTATCTATGTCACTATCTATTTACTTTTATCATATTAAGTGTATTCATGGAGAAAACATTTTGTGAAAATGGGCAAATATAGCATTTTTGAAGCTTGCTCATGCAGCTTCCTTAAGCGGTAAGAGAAAAGTACGACTATACAAGCGTAGTTTAATCTGTAGGCTTCCATCGCGTGTAATAAAGTCCCACTGTTATAGATCTACTTTGTACAGCACAGCATCACGACGGAAACACTGCACGCCTTGCGCGTAGGGGTGATAAGGAGCTGGGCAAGCGTGTTAGTTTCGCCCGTATCGCTTCCTCGCTTCTTGACCTTGAAAGCGCAGCTAAATAGTCCTCTTAAGCTTTTAGACACAACTTACAGATAATATTTCTTCGCATAAAAAAATTTTGTACTACATGTTTTTTTTTTTGCTTAATGGCATGTCAAAATCACAATTTTAGTAGTTTTGGGACATAAAAGTTATATAAACCACCGAAATTAAATAACTTACAATGGACAGGTATAACGATTTAATTTAAAAAAAACTTTAAATAACGTTATGAAATTGTTTTGCAATTAAAAATAATTGTTTGAAATAAGGAAGGAAATGTTCGCATATTTTACATTTGTAACAAGTCTATGGTATAAATTAATTTCACTGAGCACTACCTCAAAATAAATTATTTAACGAACTTTGTTCTATTCTCTGTAAATGTTTCATTAATTTTATTTCTACTTCCTGAATACACTAAAATTGTGATTTTGACATACCATAATGTAAAAAACTATGAGATACAAAATTATTTTTTATGCAAAGAAAGAGCTCTTACAAGTTGGTAATTTCTTCAAGTTAAACGGTAATTCGAGTTCTACGAAAAACTTTGAATTTAAAACAAGCCTATTATTAAATCCAAATTTCACGAGAGCCTTGAATTTTCTGTAATCGCCACTCGCGCTTCTCCACTGGCTAATTTACTGCCAATCACAACACTTTAGCCATTTCTAGCAATTCTGCCAGAGACCAGTCTTTTCTATTATACAAGTGCACACTATGATATTATTTGCAAATTTACAACATGTGTATACGTATATTGGGAAGGTGCGAACAGTAAAGTTTCTTTCCCATAAATCCATGGCAATGTTCCTACATTTCCTCAGGAAACTGTCAAATGCGCAGGGAAGTTTCCAATTTCGCATTGTAGAGACGCTAAACATTCTTATATTTGCAGACTGACGTTTGGTATTATTTCAATTCTAAAATGTATAGGTTAAAAACTTCCATTACAATTTAGGAAGTTCACTATAACTTTTTTTTTTACGGTGAACAGTCGAAGTGGTCTTCAAGTTTTTCTGTTAGATACAAAGGGAAGCGAGTAAAGATGGATTCACAACATTCGCAGAGAACGCCAAGCCACAGAGTACGAGAATATACAGAGTTGAAATTGCCGCTTGCCCTGCGAACTCACGCCGCACACACGCGTCATCGGCCGGCAACGTGTGAGAACGCCGTTCGCCAATCAGCGCGCGATGTCCTACTCGTCAACTGGCAGCCTAGCCAATTGGAAACTCTGAAAGTATAACTCATTGAGGCTCGGTGTACACAACTGTGTACATTACGCGAGGTAAGTATTGATCTGCGCCGCACACTGCGAAGCTCAACGACCAATAGGAGACGCGGTGGCTGAGCGGTTAGCCTGCTCGCATCCCATCGAGGCGAACCGGGTTCACTCCCCGGCCAGGTTACCACCGTATCTTCGTGCCAGAAGATGCCGCTGATCGGCAAGTTTTTTTCTCGGGGATCTCCAGTTTCCCCCGCCCTTTCATTCCGGCGCTGCTCCATACTCACCTCAAATTATCCTCATCGGCTCTCAAGACCTCGCTGTTAAGAGTTGCCCAAATCTCTTCACTCACTTTCAAAAATCAATGGTCTTGCCTGTGGGTAAATGAGTCGCAATCCGTCTAACTATTCTAGGTTATAATTAAGGCCAGTGACTTTCCGCGTAAAAATCGGAGCACACAGTACACTTCAATACTATATACACACCTCAGCTGTTGTTATACCTCCACTGCTTTTGTTACACGACATTTCCAGGAAACAAACAAACGCCTCATAATTGGGGAGATTTTAAAAAGGTTCGATTCGGAAAGTGTGAAGATACGGCGAATAGACTATACAATAGGGACTCCCGAACTTCATGATAAGATTTCCGGGCATGATAAATTTCAATAGCATGCGAACATACAAGCAGTTTCCTTTCCCCTGTTGGCAGCATGTCTCTGTGAGAAGGCATTTTCCTACTTGGCTGGGGAAATCAGAATTAGGTTACTCCGATACTCTTACGTCTGTGATTCGCGGGCGAACGCCTCATACGCGTAGCAGGCAAATCATCCAACAACAAACGTCGATCTGAGCTAAAGTGTTATGAAGAGCAACTGGTCACGAAATCTTTTCTATAACACGTGAATCGCTGCCAGCGAAATCTTCTCAGCTAGTTTGACGTTGAGCGAGTGAAGAGAGTTGGGCAGTTCTTAACAGCGAGATCTTGAGAACCTCCTGAGGGTGAAAATTGAGGTGAGTATGGAGCAGCATCGGAATGAAATGGCGGGGGAGAAACGGGAGATCCCCGCGAAAATCCGCCGACCTGCGGCATCGTTCGGCACGATTCCCTAGATCGGCGTTGTCTGCGAACGTGTGAACCCGCCTTACGACAATCCGTCAGCATCAACTGCGGCTGAAAGGTCGGCCGTGATTTTTTTTCTCTCCCCTTTTTCTCGCCCCCCCCCCCCT
>NQII01002407.1:3851-28170 GCA_002778355.1 Clitarchus hookeri | reverse complement strand
TTTAGGGGGGGGGGTTCCCGAGAGAAGGGAAGGCGTCACAGGACGTCCTTCACACACGCGCGCGCACGCACACACGCAGGCTGCTGCAATGGGATTGGCCAGGCGAGCGTCGGTGATCCTGTTAGCGACGAGCATTCACACGTGCGCGTATATAGATACATGGCCCCCCTCCCCTTCCCGGACATGTGGCTGCGTCAAGGGGAGGGGGTGATCGCGCATTAAGTTGGGTTCACAGTTGAAAGTACAACAGTAACCTTGGAACATAGGTCGGGCTCACAAGAATTTACCGCCATGATTTCGAACCTACGGATCCACAACTGCGCATAACATATCGTGTGCATGAGATTTCCTGACAAGAGTGCGTGAAGGGAATGGTTTGTATTTTATTTCTATCGCAGACGCGTGAGTGGCCGCGGTGGCTGAGCGGTTAGCCTGCTCGCCTCCCACCAAGCAGGAACCAGGTTCAATCCCCGGATTCTCGCATGTGGGAATCGTGTCGAACGATGCCACTGGTCGACGGGGTTTCTCGGGGATCTCCCGTTTCCCCCCGCCATATCATTCCGGCCGCGCTCCATACTCACCTCAACCACCCTCATCGGCTCTCAAGACCTCGCTGTTAAAAGCCGCCATAAATCACTTCACTCACTCACGCAGACGCGTGAAGAAACAGCCAATCAAGAGCAGGAAAAAAAAATTCGACGAAGTTGTTTATACGGTACAGAAACGAATAAATGTCGCACGATGTTAAATTTTAGAGGGAAGAACACTGTTCCCATGACATGGCCCATTACGGATTTTAAGATGAAATACGTGAGCGGCAACACTGCTCCTCAACCGTCAGCTGAGATGAGAGCAGCAGCTCTGCAGGACCACGCGTGCGTCTGAGTACGACGAGGTTCTCAGTAATCACGTGGGAGAGGGCACTGAAGAGACACAACAAGCGCCAACCTTGACAAGTTTTTAAGGCCCGAAGGCCAGCACACCCTCCATCCTCCCGCATTGCAACTGTACTCGGGTGAGTAAGACAGTGCACGGCACTTTCTCCTCTTGGTCTCTTCGGGCCAGTCACTTTTCTTACTTGCCGTGACTAGGTTTATCTACCGGTTTTCTCAAAAACCTGTCCTCCTCGCCAATCAGAGATACTCCGACCTTCCTTTTATGAAGCCTTTACCTGAGTACCCCTTTATGGGTCATCAGAAATTTGTTCTCTTTGCCATGTATCATACTCTTCTAGTCTTTTTCCTATTTTCGTGGCAAATTTGTTCCACAACTTGTTGAGAACTTCATTTGTCAAAACGTTTTCCATATCTAAGTGAATGCCCTTGACAGAGAGATTCGGGCGGCTCTTAACGAGGTCTCGAGAGCCGACGAGTGTGGAACTATGTGGATACGGGGCAGCACCGGAATGCAAGTGGCGGGTAAGACGGGAGACCCCCGAGAAAAACCCGCCGACCAGCGGCGTCGCCCGACGTGATCCCCACACGTAAGAGAGCCAGGAGTGACGCAGGAAGGGTCTCGTACACGCGGGCTTCACCGTGTTCCCGCTGATCGAGTCAACTATACAGGATGTGGAGTGATTTCGCCACCAAAATTGGTAGAAGACAGGAGGATCTCGACAAATGGAATCGGCGAAATTCTGATGACCCATAAAAGGGTGCTCAGGTAAAGGCTTTAACAAGTGTAAGTCGGAGTACTCTTGATTGGCAAAGAGGACAGGTTTATAAAGAGAAAACCGGTAGAATACCGAGTAAAGGCACTAAGGTAGGTGAATGGCCCGAAGAGACCAAGAGGAGAAAGTGCCGTGCACTGTCTTACTCATCAGAGTACAGTTGCCGTGCGGGAGGATGGAGGGTGTGCCGGCCTTCGGGCCGTAAAAACCTGATCGAGTCGTCGGGCTCTTCACAAGAGTACAGGAGCTGTTGTGAAGACATTCCTGACAATCCTTAAACAGCTCCTGTCTGTAGTCTATTCGCGACTTCTACACTATATTTTTTTATAATCAAACCTATTGAAAAATCAGCCTGTGTATGACGATCTTGGTTATTTCCTAAACATACCATGTATCAAAAGCGTTTTATACTTCTGTTAACATAAAAGTAACTAATTTTTGTTCGAATATAAATTTTACTTGTATCTAGGGGCAGTGATATTACGCGAAAAGATTTCGAGACAAGATACAGTCCAAAGCACTGTAGGGTCGTCCAGCTTCTTTGACTGGCTAAAAAAAGTTCTGGTCCGTGTTAACCGTTTGCGCACGAATCACGAAGGTTCAGTGTCGGAGTTACTTCGTCCTGAGTGGCTTGGTCAAAGACGGACACGGCACCAGCAGCCAATGGAGGTAAAACAACAGCTGAGATGTGTATATAGTATTGAAGTCTACTGTGTGCTCCGATTTTTACGCTAAAAGTCACTAGCCCTACTTATATCTTACTTATATAATTAATATAAATAAAAACAACTCTAAAACAGGTGTGTTGGGCAACGCCTAGTGTGAAATAGTTCTTATGCAAAATATCGCACTGAGTGCGCAAGAATGCGGTGCGTTGTCCCTCCGGCGTGATTTTCTAGACGTGGCTAAGTTTTGTTTGCATGAGGCGGAGGGATATCCTGGGAAGCATAACTTCAGCAGGGCTTCAGAGAAGTTGGAAGTGACCTTGAACGGACTATAACGGATGGTGCGATGCGGCGTCCCTATTCGTGGTTTACTGGGGAACTCGAAACCGTTACCTCACACCCGAAGCGTAATGTCCCCTTTCAAATAATATATACTTTTCAAATTAAAGTACCAGCTTATTTTTTTTTTTTTTTTTTTTTTTGCCCGCGGACGAACTCAGTTCTGTTGAAACACCACGAACAAAAATACTAATTAAATTTGGATTTGCGAGAGAGAAATAAAAATATGGCGATACTCGCGTTGGTTAATTTTCCGTGTTAACAGCAAAGGATGACAAGCTTTACGGAGCGAAATAGCATTTAGGGGAGAACAGAAAAACATAAAGGGGGAGCTTTGAATCAAAGCAACGTGGATTGGAACTACAAAAGGGCGGGGGAAAGGGAGGGAAGAACTAAAATTTAATGTGTGATCGCATTGATCGGTGTCGGATTTAATGTATTTCGTTTTGATTTAATTTCGGTCCATTAGCGCGTTGAGAAAGCTTTACCCCGCGTGCTACCGGCCTCAGGGGTAGGTGGAAGGGGTAGTGTAGGGTCCGAGGGGGAGGGGGTGAATTAAACGCGCAATGATTTCTGATCCTCCCCTGCCCCGCAGCCAGTTGAACAGCTATCGGATTATTTCACGGACGGTTTTGCAAATAGCGCCGCGGCTGTGAGAGCTGCNTTCGCACCGTGGAAAAGCGAACGCGAGGTGCGTGTGGTCGTGAAGGGACGTTTATGCCACAGAGCACCTCTGTTTACAGAAGTAAATCTACCGTGCGTACGCCGAACTAGGGACCACGCCCACCAGAAAATAAAAAACCACGCGGCCGATCAGCGATGCGGCGAAACGTCATCCACCAATATCACACACTGTTTAAATTTCCGTACATTCGCGGGAAATTTTTACGGAAACGTAATCCGTGATTACAAAAAAAAAACGGAGTTAAGTCCTTAAGTAAAAAAATACGGCAAGTCTCCGTATTTCCTATAGCTTCGTTTTTCGGGTACGAACAATGCAGAGTGCACGCGAAGCTTCCTTCGCTACTGTAACCAGGTAATTATCGTTTCTGCGGCAGTTAGGTTATCCACGCCTCTAAGGCATATACTTTCATACATTGAAACGTATCATCAAGGGTATGTGACATTCAGCACCACTCAAAATGTACTAACTTTAGTAGAAACTGAAAAAAGTTATGTGTCTGTACTTCAAATACCAAATTTATACCGCTGATATCTTGTAAGAGTTGTAGGTGAGTGGTTAGGGCCGTCAACTTGCTACTAAAATATTGCTCGAGTATACAATATTTATATATTTATACACAGTAGAACAAGCACGTAAACGAAATTTAAAAACTTTTTCGTTATCTATTTTTATTTTAAACTGAAAGTACAGAAAACTAACTAGGAAATTAACGAAGAGGTTCCGCGAATTCACGGAAAGTTTTGTAAAATTTACGGAAAGTNGTACAGAAAACTAACTAGGAAATTAACGAAGAGGTTCCGCGAATTCACGGAAAGTTTTGTAAAATTTACGGAAAGTACGTTTTTTGAAAATAAATGTGTCCGAAATGTTACGGAGAGTTTACGAACACCTCTGGATAAATTTTTACCAGCACTTTTCCGTAAAATGAAGGGGTTTTTTTTTTTTTAAACAGTACAACACCTGAAAGCGATGTTCCAATATGAAGGCCCGACCTGTGGGGGTAATTCCNTTTTTTTTTTTTTTAAACAGTACAACACCTGAAAGCGATGTTCCAATATGAAGGCCCGACCTGTGGGGGTAATTCCAACTTTTCTGGAGCCCCATTCTAGTTATACTCACATGCTACACCTCCGCCTCACGCAACAGGGCTCCAAGAAGTCTAGAAATGTATACCAAAGGAACAACGCACTGCATTCGTGCGCACTCAGTGTAATAATATTTTGCACCGGACATTGCCAACACACCTGTTTTCTCCATGTCTTTATTGATATTAATTATACATAACATGTTATACAATTTAACCATAATGAAGGTACTTTTCATGTCGGCACACAAGTATAAAACGCTTGTGATATGTGACATATTTAGGAAATAACCAAACACACATCTTACATACCGTGATTTATGAAATGTTTAATTAAAAAAGTCTGAAGAAACCGTGAATAGACCATAGCAGAAAGTAAATCAATTTATATTCAAGGCTTCGTTACTAAAACCTCGTGAATGGAGATATTTTGGCTGCTCTTAAAAACCTGAGAGCCGATGAGGGTAAAGCGAGGTGAATATGGAGCAGCGCCGGAATGCAAGAGCTAGGGGGGAAACGGAGATCCCCGAGAAAACCCAGAGACCAGCTGCCATCATCTGGCACGACTCCTGCGTGCGAAATTCCGGGAGAGCGACCCCGCCGGGAATCGAACCCGGTCCGCCGCGGAGGGAGGTGCAAGCGCTCTATCCGCTGTGCCACCGCGACCCCCCTTTGTCGGAGGGGAAGGCAGGTTAGGTTATGATCCTGGAGAGCGTCTACCCGGCCATTGTTGGCAGAAGACGAGAAGGCGGTGGCTTCGGTCCAACGAACATGTCGCTGATTCACGCACGTCGTCTCCAACTCCCTCCCCTCTCTCCCCTCGTGCTGCGTGTGTCTCGTGCTGCTTTACAATGCAAATTGCTGCCAAGATAAAGAAGCGGTGGCTGTGTTACGTCATGCGGAATTTGGCNACGTCACTCCACGGAGTAACTTTTTATACCGCCTCGTTCCAAGACTTTTTTTTTTACCCCCCTTTCACACCCACGTCAACTTAAGGTTTCAGGTGTACCAAAACAATAATGTTTATCCGTACTGAACTAAACGGTGTCTGCCTTGTGAGGGACCGCAGTAAAAAAGATAGGAGTTTTACATGTTAACCCGTTAGGTCCTGAATAATATTTATGTGCTCAAGTGTTGCAATAATGGAATATTCTGGTGTGCGCTGTACTTGTGTCGGACGCACTTCTCACAGCCAGCGGACAACGTGCTGCGTTCTCAATGTTGTCAGAAATAACCGTTCATAAACGCGAGGTGCAGAAGCTTTGGAAAATGAGATTACTCATAAAGACGACACCCAACACACCAAGTTGTAATTTCTTTCCGTATACAACACCGGTCATAATTATCCATATGCAACATGTCTACGATCGTGTGCACGGGGACTGGACGGGTTAACCCCCTTAGCATATTGGGGCCGCGGTGGCTGAGCGGTTAGCCTGCTCGCCTCCCACCAAGGCGATCCGGCTTCAATCCCCGGCCGGGTTATTCCGGATTTTCGCATGTGGGAATCGTGCCGGACGATGCCGTTGGTCGGCGGGTTTTCTCAGGGATCTCCCGTTTCCCCGCCCTTTCATTCAGGCGCTGCTCCATACTCACCTCAATCACCCCTCATCGGCTCTCAAGACCTCAATGTGTAGAGCCGTCCAAATCTCCTCACTCGCTCACCCTTAACATGTTATCCCGAGAATACTCATTCACGAATGGCGTGTTGCAAAATAGGCGAATTCACGGTCGATGCTGTTCAACATCAGAATCCAGAACCGATACAAAAAGCGCCCTTTTCTCGGTAATACTATCGGCAGCACGCGTCCTGCCGATGCATTATACCAATAGAAATTATTTTAATAGGTTCCATCAAGGAATTCGTAAGTACTTCTCAGACTGCAAATATCCTCTTTTGCAACATCTGAGGCGAAAAATTAATGCGTAAGTTAAGAGTTTAAATCATTTTAGGTTTGTGTCTGACACCTTTCACAATATTGCTTTCAAACAAAAACCTCTGTCCATCTTTGCCCAGACCACATTTCTACAATTTTTTTTACGGCCTGAAAATTGTTGGTGTAATCCATTTGCGGTTACTTCCAAATTTTAGCACTTTAAGCAAATATCTGAACATTAAAATGTAAATCACACTTACTCACATTATGCATAGAAGAACGGTCCTCTTTGTTTATATACCGCAAAAACCGACGACAATTACGTACAGTATGACAATCCACAGCGTCAAAGTAAGACCGAAAAACGCCCGCAACCTCATACAGCGGAAGACGTTCGCAAAATGATGAGAACGCATGAATGCGAATGCTTTTATTCGCATGACGCTCCTCTGGGTAACACCAGTACATACAAGCAAACAAACCCTAAATAAGGTCGGCAGTGTCCTGTTTACCCAGCGATACGCGTCGCAGAGTGGTAAAGAAGTTTAAAGGCCGCTTGTTGGGGGGGCCCCTGGCTTATCAGTACTCTTATCACCAGACAACTTGTTAAGCAATATCGAAAGCGGGAGCGCAGAGTAGTACTAGTGTGCTGATATCTGCCGGCGTGGCATGTTAACTCCAAAGACGAATACACTTATCACAGCGGGGCTCATATGTTGTTGTCTGCGTTATGTCTGTTCTCAGCATAAGTTAAACAATGAATGAGAGTTACGCCACTCTTGCATGGAGCATGCAACTGATAAAAGAATCTCATAGATAACATGCACGATAAGATAGCAGTCGTAGCGGAAAGATAAGACAAGCGTTATCCCAAGACATTCGCTTGTGTTGAGTTTATGTTACAGCAAAATGAGAACCACTGAACCGATTTCGTTCAAAGAAACTTTATTGTCATTCATACATTATACACAAGCTCTGCATGACCAAGAACATGCAAATTTCCAATTGCACCAATTAGCTTCCTATAAATCCATACCTCATCTCCAAGCTTTCCAACTTCAACTTCGTAAGGGAAAACCAAAAAAAAAAAGGCGATGAATAAATACTAATTACAGTAGTCTGATGAACAACATATTCATGTACTTATGTAATTAACATGTAATTATCCACATGATATAATTTGTTGGAAGACAGTGACCTGGCTATCAGTCATCCACAGGGAAGATCATTGGGCACTGAGTCTCGCAGAGTTCAGTACTATGCAAATATAAGCACTGAACTTCCGTGATTGGCTGGCAGACACCTCAGACTATTGGGAGTTCAAATCATCCAACCACGAAACGTATTTTCCAGTACAACTAGTCATGGAAATTTCTCGCGAAAAAAGAAAAGGTGGCCCTACTAATTTATTCATACATTTATTTTGCGTAAAAAAAAACGTAAATCTCGAGCGGACGACCACCAAGCGACGAGTCAGGTTCGCTACTGCACGACCGAACACGCCCTGAGCACGCGAATGAACGTCGACCAGCCTCGCCGACCATGGACTTCTTCGGGGAGGAGGGAATATCTTGCCCACTCGTCGAACGTGAAAAGATCCACCTGGCGAGATACACCCCGCCAGTGGCCAGCACAAAGCAGCAGCTTACACGCCTTTGTGCGCGGATGATGGAAATGCTTGGCGATTTCTGTCGCGTTTTCCATTCGTGGGGTCCTTCAAAAGAGAATGAAGAGAAGGGGGAAGGGGTGTGGGAGTTCCCCCCCCCCCGCTCTGACACCCCCTCCAAGGCAACGCCATTGTGACTTTCGCCATCAGCGGCTGGCGGAGTCGCGTTCCGGAATACAAAATGACCTTCTCCTCCCCTTTGGTGCATGTGACAGATCTACCACCGCACTCCTCCTCAAGTGTTGACCACACACACACACACTCCACACTCCACACTAAAGCCGAAGGGACCGCCTCCCACCAAGGCGAACCTGGTTCGGTTCCCGGATTTTCGCATGTGGGAATCGTGCCGGACGATGCCGCTGGTCTACGGATTTTCTCGGGGATCTCCCGTTTCCCCCGCCCCTTCATTCGGGCTCTGCTCCATACTCACTTGACCAAGACCTCGATGTTAGAGGCGGCACCAAATCTCTTCACTTCATCCGCCATATTGAAATTCTTCATTTATGTGCCGTAACTAGGGCGTATGCCATACGAACGACGATTAATTAACATTTCTTCTCTTATCAAACCTCGCACACATACGCGCGCCTTTTTAACAGTTATTCTTTTAACTAGTAAGAACTGAGCATACGATGAAAAAAAGTATCTCTCCATACACATTCTGTGTCCGAAATAAACTGCTCCATCATAAGAAACGTGACTGAGTGCGATGCACTCATGTACACCATCTGCTCTAGAATCAATCATGTTTATTTGTGCACTTGAATATGGCAAAATCCTCTAAAAATCAGGGGACCATTAACAAACATTTGTGGCACAAGTGATGAGATCTGTGTGAACAAGCGAAGTAAAGACATAGCGGAAAGCATCTCTCTCTCTCTCTCTCTCTCTCTCTCTCTCTCTCTCTCTCTCTATATATATATATATATATATATATATCGTATATAAACGTTTCACATCTAGCATGTTGGCGGCAAATATTTCGCTACAGAATTTCGCCAAGAGTTGAACAGTGTTAAGGAGTTAAGGAGGCCGCCTGGTTAAAGGAATTTTGCACGTCTGAGGCCTAAAAGCGTGGGAGCGCTAGGGGCGACCGAGACATGCGCGTCAACTCTCTAATCGCCTCTACGCGCTAAGCACTGAACTGGCATGCAGTCTTGCCGTAGATAACGCGCCTCTATGAAACTTTCAGCGGAGACCCTACCCTTTTCTGACGTAATAATAAAAATAAAAGTTTGATGCACGTCCCTATTCAATTTTTAATGTTTTGCACCGGAATGTTAATACCTAACAATTGCCGTGAAAACACCTGTTTGAGCCATTTTCACTATCACAGAAACGTGCCGAGAGGGAAATGGAGGAACTGAAAAACGCACACAGGCGCGTAACGTTCCTAAAAATGCTATTCGTGAGCATACCTCACTCGGACACGTTGGACGGTGTAAAACGTCTTCTGCTGGAGCTGTGCACACCGTTCGGCGGCCTACCCAGGCGGCCACCTTAAAATTTTCAGTTACACCCGCCTAAAGGCCGTAAAGGAATTCTTTCCGGAGGAACACTTCGACCCATTTTGCAGAACGAGGCCTTTCCTTCGACCCTCTCCGAGGAATGAGAAGAAAGGAAAAGATGAAAAGCTCTTTTCTATTTCCGTGACCTTGTAAACTTGGTAATCGCGTAGAAGTTGTATAGAGCGGGGAAACCGAAAAGGGTAGGGGGGATGTAGGGGGGGGGGTTTGATTTGCCGCTAGGCGAAACATTTCTGTATTAGGTGCAGTGCAGATATCAGGCTCAACATGCTGAGTCGGCTTACGACATCGGGAGACGGCCGTTGGTTTCTCAGCCAGTTGAGAGAGAGAGAGAGAGAGAGAGAGAGAGAGAGAGAGAGAGAGAGAGATTCAGTCAGCTGTCCACAGTCCCAGAGCACTCGAAAAACAAGTTTTGTTTACGCGGGCGGACATAAACCCTGGTAAAAAGAAAAAAACACCAGCCAGAAAGAGGGAGGGAGAAAAACCTACCGAATGGCTTAGGGACTGGAAAAACTTCCCGTATTCATTTACTGGACAAGCTAGATTTCAAAGACACATGTGCAGCTCTGTTATGTTTGCAATCGGATCAGAGATTATCATATACGCCCAGGTGAACTCTGAGCCAATTATCATGCCTACGCATTAAAAAATTCAGAAATTGAAACAAATAATTTCAGTAATCGCAATTCTTTGCGTGACACTTTTAATTCAGCGTTAAGACATGGAACTACGTTATCTTCGTCATTACCAACTTTAGAGGGCGCATGCCACTCAGCGTGCCCGTTAAAATACATGCAGGTAGGGGCAGTGACATTTTTCAAAAGTTAATTTCAAAAGTGCTCATTTTATCGTGAACAACCTTTAAAAGATGCATCGACAAGAACTGGAGAACTTAGCTTGATATATATTTTTAACTACAGTGCAATCTAAAAAAAATCACAACTTTTTTTCAAACCTGGCATATTGGTATCACTTACTGGCAACACGTCACCTTACTGGATGGAAGAAAGGCCAATTTTTTTCCCCCGAACATAAAATTGTAAACATAAGATTATTTGAACAAGTACCAAACCGCATTTGGGGAAACTAACTGTGTCGCCAGTCGCTCCGCACAGTCGTGTTTTTATATTTAACAAATGAACCTCGTCCCACTCCTAATAATTCACTTAAGTCGGCGCCTATGACTGGTATAGTATAACAGAGACTATTATGCGATTAGCGTCAACGCAACCGCCAAATAACAATTTTTCTGAGCTCGCATAGTCTGGATGCCATTAGGATCAGAATGTCGCGTCGTCTTAAGCTATCTTGCTTGGCCTTGCGACGTAAGGCCTGAACTCTCACTCCACTATTTTTTTTAGTATTTTTACAAGTACAATTCCAACGTAAATTTCTTGCAAGCTGTCGCATCGTGGGAAGAAAGTTTTCGAAGCTTTTATTTGAAACAGAAGCAGAATTCCCAACCAGCCAACACAAACATGCCGCCTGCGTTTTGTTCACACAATTCCTTGCATGGGAGATTCCCCCAACTCCCCCGCCTTTTTTTTTTTTTCTTATTTGTGAAACGTTCTTCCAGGAAACGAATCCATCCCAAAGGACCGGCCACAATTGTGTTGCCAGATGCCAAATGTCTTTCTAAGAAGGAAAACACGAACAGAGAGAACACATTGGTGGGAGGTGAAGAAGGAGGGGGACAGTGTGGGACACAATATACAATGCGAGTGGGCGTTATTCTTCTTACCTCTTGTGTTCACTTGTTTTCAATAAGGGTTATTTTTTTTCTCGGTTTAAGGGTTTGATTTTTAAAATAATCANAGTGTGGGACACAATATACAATGCGAGTGGGCGTTATTCTTCTTACCTCTTGTGTTCACTTGTTTTCAATAAGGGTTTTTTTTTTTCTCGGTTTAAGGGTTTGATTTTTAAAATAATCGCGTCACTGAACTCGCCGCTTAATAACATGTTATACTATTGGAAAAATGAGTATTTTCCTATTTTTTTAAAAATCGATATCGATATCTCAGTACTTAACTACAACTCGGAACCGACAATGACGGAATCATATGAGTCCCGTAGTGCCATTTACGAATTCATAAACAAAATTAAGATACCTTCATCGGCTCGGGAGATACTTGGTGTCAACATCTTAGCTGGATGACTATGTACATGTTCAGTGCGAAGGTATTATACAACCCACCTACAAAATCATTTATGAGTAGACACCTGAAAAATGCGCTGTTTCATTTCGGGACAAGCTAGCATTCAAAACCTCGTACGTTTGTATTGCGTATGCTATTGGCCCACCCGTTAGTTTACACCTCGTGAACAACCCTGAGCCAATAATACAACACGCAATAAAACGCAGACCCAGTCACGGTCTTCCGCTAATACAACAAGCAACCAATGGACAGTAATATCTGCATGATTTTGCATACGAAAATGGAGTATAGCCTGCAGGTCATTGAACTCGCGAATTTTTCAGGTGTCTATGAATAGGTAGAGCCAGTGACTTTTCGCGTAAAAACCGGAGCACACAGTAGACTTCAATACTACATACACACCTCAGCGGTTGTTATACCTCCATTGGCTGCTGGTGCCGTGTCCGTCTTCGACCAAGCCACTCAGGACTAAGTAACTCCGACACTGAACCTTCGTTATTCGTGCGCAAACTGTTAACCAGGGCCGGAACATTTTTTAGCCAATCAAAGAAGCTGGACGACCCTACAGTGCTTTGGACTGTATCTTGTCTCGAAATCTTTACGCGAAATGTCACTGCCCCTATGTATAGGTTAAAAACGTACCTGAAGTTAAGGAAGTTTACAAAAAAAAATTTTCCTGCTGTGTTATTAGTATCCGCAGCAGCAGCGGCTAAGGCGCGCGACCTGTGAAAGTACAGTGTTTGTTAAGAGCTCGGGAGGCGAGAAAGGTCGCGACATTCGGCACAGGTCGAAGCGCAATGAAAGGTCAACAAGACGGGCGAGCAAGAGGCAGCAGATGGACGACGACTCCGAACTACAGAATACTCGAGAATACAGATACGAAACAGCGTCTCGTACCACCTAGCGAAGGTGGCGCGGCGGTTGAACGTTAGACTCGCATTCGGGGAGACGTGGGTTCGGATGCCGGCCCGGCCGTCCTGATTTCCATGGTTTCCCCAGATCACTCCAGACGAATGCTGGGACGATTCCTTGCTACGGGTCGTGGCCGATTCCTTCCCCGTTCCTCATTCTCTGAGCAACTTGCTCCGTCTCTAATGACCTCGCTTGTCAACAAGACGTTGAGCCCTACCTACCTCGCGTTTTATACCGCCAACTCCAGCAGCAGTACCCAGAGAAATTGAGCTACAGGCAAGCGGCATGTCGTTCGCCAATCAGAGCCCGGTAACCTAACCTGCCCGCCGGCAGCCCAGCCAACAGGAAATCTTTCCCGGCACGCGTTAGCCAATCAGGCACAAAGCCCGTTCCTACAGTAACACTAGAGCAGGCGGCAGCTTGACGGTCATAAAAGGTTCCGAACCACATGTATCTCGACTCGGTGCTGAGTAACGGCGTCACCTCGGAGGTAGCGTAGATAAGGTTGCCTACCTCCCGAAGGTAGACTAAAAAGACACAAGTTGTTGTCTCAACTACTGTTGGCGCCAAAACTGCACAACTGCAATATAAAATATTGCTGCCCGAGTATGTTGAAGAATGAGATGTATACTCTTGTGCGAAATAAACTGATCTCTAGGTATATCAGAGCACAATTTCTAACGTCGGTAATTTTTTATTTTTTTTTTCCTGTTGTTGCTCCCATTATCTCGTCCATCAAAAGCACAAAATAACCACTTATTTTCATCTTGGCTATAGCTAGTTAGAAATAATTAAATCAGGAAAACTGTAAAACAACTTTGGAAATTTTAGAAGCTAAAACTTAAGAGACTCGGAAATTTCACGGATTCATTCGCAAACAAGCAAGACTCCACAATTCTTTGCGCTCAAAACGCTACCAATAGGCAAAAGAATACTGCTTGCGTCCCCTCGGCGTGTCAACCCGGTCACGCAGTAATTTGTGAGCTGAAGTGTTGCATTTTGACGTGCACTGTACTTGTGTCTGGTGCACTTTTTGCGACCAGTGAGCAACGTGCTACTTGCTCAAAGACGTGACCGCCAGCCAATCACGAACGAGATGTGCGGTGACGTTCACCAATCAGATTGCCCGTCGGCACGACTCTCGAAACACTGGGTACTGATTCCACGCTGTGTACAGCACTGGCCCTAATTATCCTTCATGTGCAACACGTCCACTATCGACGAAACGGTGACCGAACGTGCTCAAACCTAGCACGCGCGGAAATGTTTTTTTTTTTCCGCGAAATTCGGGTGTTGCTAACTACGGCCGGGCGTAACTCGGGGCTACACTATAAAGGGAAGTTGATATGCCGCACTGAAAATAAAAATTCACATGGATGTAGTTTTGTTGTGTCTTTAATGCTTGTCACGATCTTATAAGAAATTTACAACACATCAAAACTAATTATTGTAAATGAAAATGATAATGTATTTTATATCAACCGAAGTGAACAATATAGTGTGCATAACTTGTTACATAAGAAAACATATTTGATTGTGAGACAATCAACTCGTCACTCCATTAGCTTGACAGCCAGCCAGTAGTAAAATGTGTACAGTGTAGTAAGTAGAGACATAAGAAATTCGCTAATTCATTTTGAGACAAGCTATAATTCATAACACGTTTGTTGATATAACTCTATCTATTGGTGCACACGGTGTTTGACACCGCCTGGAGAACGCTGGTCCAATCGTCGCCTTCCACGGTGACAGCAGACAACCAATGTGAATTTAATATCGGCATATTTGTACATAAGACTATAGAGTCTAGTCTGCAGGTCGTTGAACTCGCGAATTTTTCCTGTCTCTAGTAGTAAGTGTGTCAAATGTGGTGTGAACCAATAAGACTGTGGTAAGTGGGAACACACGAGACCAATATAGGAACGACGTTCGTATAATGGTGGATATAACGATATAAGTGACACAATCCTAGCTTGTCTTGGATGGCAGTAAATGTGTACAGAGCGCTAAGCGTTAAGGGTGTTGGACCCCGAAAAAATTACAAATTTCATTTCTGTACCAAACACTGTTCAACTCGTACACATTATATGCGATGACATTTTCCCCGAATAAAAATATCTTACACTTTATATTTTTTTGAAATAATTTGATGTCAAATTCAAATTTGCTTTTGTTTTACTGCAGCCATAATAACACATACTCACTAAGTTGTACAGATGAAAAATTTACAAAGTAAACTAATGCCATGGGCTACCGCGTTTGCATATTTCTTAACTATTTTTAATGTATGAAATATTAATTGGTGATTACATATATGTCGCACGGTGGCCCATGGCATTAGTTTATTTTGTAAATGTTTTTAATTTCTACAGCTTAGTTGACATTTGTTATTATGGCTTTAGCAAAACAGAAAAAAATATGAATTTGACATAAAATTATTCAAAAAATATAAAGTTTGAAACTTTTTTTTTGGAAGAAAATGTTATTTTTTAAAAATATATAGAATATTTAAATTGATTTTTTTTTTTTTAGGACAGATATGAAAGGCGTTATTCTGTTGCTCATTTATATATTTGGTTATTGAAACATAAATGCGATCGTTGGAAAGTGTCTAAGTCAGCGAAAATCGCTGTAAGTAGCCCTCATTTTACGATATTTATTCTTCTGTAAAACGAAGTTTCAAACTATCGCAACCATGCTGTATCTTTCCATAACAGATTTCTGCACTGAAACATTACAGCCGCCGCTCTAAAATTCCTAGGAAATATAAAAACAACACGCAATGCTTGTCTGTGCTATTTTCCATAGCCGTCGCAACGATTAACTTACGACCGGACGTGGCCTTAAGGCATTTTTGACTAGGGAGGGAGAAGTTCAATTCTGCCGGTTGGCAGGCTTGCCCGGCCTCGCGGAAGTCGGGCCGCCACAGTTGCTTCGTCCGCCGCTCTGGGCTCTCTTCCGTGTCGTCGGCAACTAACGTCGTCGACTGCCTAATGACGTCGACTGTTGTCGCGAGCGTTAATTGACGCTGCTGCGGCGGTGGCGACGCGAGGCTTCACGCCGGAGTAGAAGGGAAAAGGGTGTTCGGGTACAGGGTGCGAGAAAGTACACGGGACCAGAGAGGAGAGGGGGTTGGAGGGGCAGTAACGACGCTATAAAAACTGCCTGCGGAATGCGAGCTGCCAGTCCCCAATCTCCCGACGTTCCTGGGCGCCCTGGTGCTCTAGACCCTGCGACGTCACGCCTTTTAATTACTGCGCCCCTCCTACCCCTTTACCCTATTTCACAACTCTTAAACCCTCCAGGGAGGCCTCGGCGAATTATATCGCAGCAAAGCACCAACACGGAAAGAAATTAAATTCCTCCAGATTGCGACGGCAAATCGCGTTTCACGCCTGACTTCGCTCCAAAGAGCGAGCCAGGGTGAGCGAAGTAGAGTTGGGCGTGGGCGACCTTCAAACGCCCCTGACATCCCTTTTCTCCCCCTTCCTCTAAACGCTGCTACACACCGCTAGGTGAGAGATGGGATGTCTTCGTCACCTTCGACATTTCTTAGAAGCGAAGCCAGGGGCCTTGCATCGCGCTACAATCCAGTCGAATGACCTTGGACCCAACGTCGTAACTAACGTCATATAATTACGGACGGGAAAATTTCGCGAATTCATTACAAGGAAAAGCTAGATACATCAGATATATGTGTATTTCTATAACGTTTGCAATTGGAACACTGTTTATTAACACTTTGCACTCTGTACACATTTATTGGCATCAAAGACAANTTCTATAACGTTTGCAATTGGAACACTGTTTATTAACACTTTGCACTCTGTACACATTTATTGGCATCAAAGACAAACTAAAACCGTGCCACCATATCCACCATTATAGGAACCTCCTTTCTGTTGTTCTCTGTTTTCCCACTAACCACAGTCACATTGGTTCATACAACATTTGTCACCCTTATTACACTGTATGAAGTTTACTACCTGTTGGCTGTCAGCCAATAAAGTGACCGAGTTGACTGTCTTTCAATCAAATATCGTTTCACACATAACAGAGTGTGCAGTCTATATTGTTCACTTCAGTTGTTATATAAAAAGATTATTATTTTATTCGCGATATTTGGCACTGGTGAGATGTAAAGTTCTTTTTAACGATCGTGACAAGCATTGACGAAACAATGTGACTTCATCCTTACGAATTTTTTATTTCAATGGCAGAGACATTTGACTTTTTAGTGCAGCCCTAGTGACATTCTGGTATGGTGTTTCAAGTGTTNTGGTGAGATGTAAAGTTCTTTTTAACGATCGTGACAAGCATTGACGAAACAATGTGACTTCATCCTTACGAATTTTTTATTTCAATGGCAGAGACATTTGACTTTTTAGTGCAGCCCTAGTGACATTCTGGTATGATGTTTCAAGTGTTAAGCATACCAAGGTGAACTCTGAGCCAATAATGCACCTGGTCTGAGGTAAAACTGGCTACACGCTGATGCAGCAGCAGCCAATGAACAGAAAGCTGGGGCTCGAAAGTTTATAGGACCATGGAGTCTAACCTACGGGNTCATCCTTACGAATTTTTTATTTCAATGGCAGAGACATTTGACTTTTTAGTGCAGCCCTAGTGACATTCTGGTATGGTGTTTCAAGTGTTAAGCATACCAAGGTGAACTCTGAGCCAATAATGCACCTGGCCTGAGGTAAAACTGGCTACATGCTGATGCAGCAGCAGCCAATGAACAGAAAGCTGGGGCTCGAAAGTTTATAGGACCATGGAGTCTAACCTACGGGTCGTTTTCAACCCGACATTTTCCTGCCCTTATAATAGGCTCGATGATTGCAACTGAAGTCTTTTAGTACAGNAGGTGAACTCTGAGCCAATAATGCACCTGGTCTGAGGTAAAACTGGCTACATGCTGATGCAGCAGCAGCCAATGAACAGAAAGCTGGGGCTCGAAAGTTTATAGGACCATGGAGTCTAACCTACGGGTCGTTTTCAACCCGACATGTTCCTGCCCTTATAATAGGCTCGATGATTGCAACTGAAGTCTTTTAGTACAGTCATTTTAGGTAGGCCTTCCTTTGTGCCAATTCAGTAAAACTCTGTACCACACATTTAAATTTAAAATTATGACTCCACAGCCTCCATCTTTATGATTGTAACTTTCTAGTTAACAAGTTTCGTTTATAAATAACAGAAAATTCACAGATTCGGGCTTTTAATTTTTATTCATTTTAAGCAGGTGGTTCAAAGTGGCCTACGCTGGTGCAAAGTCATCCTTAATCAATGTACTGTTGAAAGAGAAGGGGGTAGGTTTGTTCGCTTTACTGTACTAATGGTTCCATCTCTAATGATCTTGCTGTCGATGAAAAGTCAATATAGGCTGTCCATGGTAAACTAGGTTCTTTTGAAAGCCCTGCCGAAGAGCTACTCGTATGCACATTGTGTATTATTCCACCAGATGTAAAATTAATACTGCCACGAGACTATCACGATATCCAAGCGTCAATCAAGAGATACTGTGAAATTATTTTTAAAAAAACTAAAATACGTTGCAAATTTGCTAATTGTTACTCTTATATGAATTTAAAAAAAAAAGGCAAAATAAATAAAAGCCGTATTTGCAAATATTTACCTAGCACATTAAATTCAACGTTAGGAAACGGAACTACTTTCCCTCCGTCATTACCAACTTTACTGGGCTTATGCCAGACATATTGTGCCCGTTAAAATGTTGTACATGCAGGCAGGAGCAGTGACATTTTTCAAAGGTTGATTTCAAAAAGGGCTCAAGTTACACTGAAGCAACATTACCATACATATAACAATTACCCAATAATGTTTGATTTAATTTCGAGTGTTTTTATGATATTTCGAAATAAAATATTTTTTAATCTCGAATTTTGATTCTGCCTATTCCTCATAATACATAGGTCATGTTATGTTTGCTTTCTCACTNTTCTGCCTATTCCTCATAATACATAGGTCATATTATGTTTGCTTTCTCACGTTGCATAAAAATAGTTAGTGACTTTTCGTGAAGATGTTTCATAAACTGTTGTACTTCAAAAAGCTTTGTAATTTCGTTACGGTTTCTACGTTTCTTTGAATACACGAAGTAGGTCTACTTGTTTAGTAGTTGTCTGCATGCCAGTCATGAAAGATTCCTTTTGCAGTAACCAAATCCCTGAGTGGTATAATCAACCACCGATNGCATGCCAGTCATGAAAGATTCCTTTTGCAGTAACCAAATCCCTGAGTGGTATAATCAACCACCGATAAAAGAAAAAACATAAATATATCGAATGTATTCAAAACCATCCTTCACTTATGTTATTTCATGTAAAATCACGGCTACATGCATAACTAATCATTTCATGTAGTTCTGACGTAGATGTGAAAATAATACTGTATTCCAGTAGGGTGGTGTAGTGGTCAGACTACTCGCCTCCCACCTAGGCGAACCGTGTTCGATACCCGACAGGGTCGCTCCTGGATTTTCGCATGTAGGAATCGTGCCGGACGATGCCGCTGGTCGGCGGCCTTTCTCGGGGACCTTCCNTTGATTTCAAAAAGCGCTCAAGTTACACTGAAGCAGCATTACCATACATATAACAAACAATTACCCAATAATGTTTGATTTAATTTCGAGTGTTTTTTATGATATTTCTAATAAAAATATTTTTAAATCTCGAATTTTGATTCTGCCTATTCCTTATAATACATAGGTCGTATTATGTTTGCTTTCTCACGTTGCATAAAAATAGTTAGTGACTTTTCGTGAAGATGTTTCATAAACTGTTGTACTTCAAAAAGCTTTGTAATTTCGTTACGGTTTCTACGTTTCTTTGAATACACGAAGTAGGCCTACTTGTTTAGTAGTTTGACGCCTGCGGCGTCCCTATATGTTATCCGTCCGTACTCAAGCTCTAGCGAAGCACAGGCGGGTACGTCAGTCAGGATTTAGGGCCGGCAACCATGACGAAAAGGGACAGCGCTAGGACGAAGCGACCATCGGCATGGGGAGGTCACGGTAGCGGGTGGCATCAGGAAGAACACGAGTGCAGCGTCCAGGGGGAGATCCCGAAGCATTCACACGACGACGAACAGAACAACAAACCTCGAGGCAGAACAGAGGGACAGACGCCAGATTCCGCGAGCAGGCAGGAATGGCGAGACTACGATTTGTCCCAGGCTGTTGACCACAATATGAAACCCTGAGAGCTTTTGNCGTTTTCTCCGCCCCTTCATTCCGGCGCTGCTTCATACTCATCTCGTTTCGCCCTCATCGGCTCAAGACCTCGCTGTTAAGAGCCGTCCAAATCTCTTCACTCACTCGAGTAATCCTAAGATATGTTACCCTCGTGGATGGAATATAGGTGTGGCATTTTGACCCATTTTATTTCTTAATCGGCAGGATGTAATTTCTAGGGAACCGCGCGATGAAAAATTAGATTTTATTGTATTGTATGCCCTTCCTAACTGCCGCCTGCTCAAGTGTCAATGTTCTAAATGCTTCTTATTTAAGACTCCAAAGAGTACTCGTGATTTAAGACTTCCAAGAGTGCTCGTGATTTAATACTTCCAAGATACTTGTGATTTAAGACTTCCAAGAGTATTCGTGATTTAAGACTTCCAAGAGTACTCGTGATTTAAGACTTCCAAGATACTCGTGATTTAAGACTTCCAAGAGTATTCGTGATTTAAGACTTCCAAGAGTACTCGGAAGTTCTGCGCGAATGTCACAATGCTCTCCGCGAGCGTACCACTCCGCGTATGTGTCACGAACTCGGTTAAACGAATGACAGCAACTCACCGATGTGTACGTGATCTCGACCACGGGCGGTTACAGTACATATCACAATTTCACGGTCCAGCGTACTGAAATATTGCATGGCTCCGCGTGTGTTGCGCGTCAGGGGCAACGAATGGAATACTATTAACTCGCAGTTCAGCTCTCCGAGTGATTTCACGTTATACCTGCTTTAACATTCTGACGCCGGTGCCGATTTTCATACATCCTAGACAACGGCCGTTAAGGTTCAGTCTTCTCCGCCGCCCGTGCAGTCCCCCGCCATCATGGGCGCAACGAGAGGAGCGTTTCTCAGCCAACAAAACATTTGTTTGTATAGGGCCAAAAATATATTTTGTGGCGCAGTAGACTGCGTTGTTGAGTAAACAAACCTTAAAACGCAACCAAATTAATTTTGTTATTCCAACTAAAATACGCGATTGAATAAACAAAACCTCTGTGTCGGGCCAAAAGAAATTAAGACTGTCCTACAAAAAATTTACTTGAATCAACTGTGTATACTTGTTGGCAACTCACTTAATTGCCTTCCTTCGAAAATACAGCTCGAGAGTTTGTTTGAAATTTTTGTGACAATTAGGGTTAGTAACAGTGTTTTTTAACGCATTTGTTGATCCTTAATAACGGCATAGACGTCTTAATAAAACAAGATAAATGCAAAGCGGTAAAACTTGAAATATTTATTCACGCACGTTGTCCAGTATTTGAAGTGAATGTATTCAAAAACGTTCCCATTTTACCTGTATAGTCTAATCGCGGTTTCTTCACACTTTTTGAATCAAACCTTTGAAAAATCACCCCACGTATGGCGTGTTTAGTTATTTCCTAAACACGCCATGTATCACAACCGTTTTATACCTCTGCTAACATAAAATTATACTTTATTATTTGTTAAATTGAAGTTTCATCTATATTTTTTTATAAATTATAATATTTCATTTATAATAAATTCGAAAAAAACAACAGTGACGAAACATGTACTTTAGTAGCGCCTAGTAAGAAATAGTTCTAATGCAAAATATTATTACAACTGAGTGCGCACGAATTCGGTGCGTTGTCCTTTGGTGTAATTTTCTAGACTTTTCTATCCTGGAAGTATAATTTTAGCAGGGCTTCAGAAAAGTGTGACGTAACCGTGAATGAACTATAGTCACTTCAGCTAAGGTTGCTCAGAAGCAAACTATCTAAGTCCGAATATCGGTCGGGATTTATTTTTTTTTTTTAATGAACAGAAACTTTTTAACGTATGTCAAAGCCAACAAACCTTTAGTCCCGAAAACCAAATCTTAGTTTGGTGCAATCAAATAAGAAAATAAAAAATTATCTGGTTTCTACAGAAAAATATTTGATTGCTCCTCCTATAAAATAATTAATTTGGTCGCACCAAATAAACTTTGTTTGATTTAATCTTCTCGTGCCCGTTGAAGACAATCGTCAACATGTTGCACTGGAAGCTTATATTTGACCGGCGCTGTACTCTGCGAGGCTCAGTGTCCAATGATCTTTCCTGTGGGTAACTTGATTCCTAAACCGTACTACTGCTCTACGTTATGCCTGGTTCATATTTTTGTCACTGAACATAAAAACAACATAGCTTATTGGTAGGACCAGTGACTTTTCGCGTAAAAATCGGAGCATACAGTAGACTTCAATACTACACACACACCTCAGCTGTTGTTATACCTCCATTGGCTGCTGGTGCCGTGTCCGTCTTTGACCAAGTTACTCAGGACTAAGTGACTCCGACACTGAACCTTCGTGATTCGTGCGCAAACGGTTAACACGGGCCAGGACATGTGTTAGCCAATCAAAGAAACTGGACGACCCTACAGTGCTTTGGACTGTATCTTGTCTCGAAATCTTTACGNAACATGTGTTAGCCAATCAAAGAAACTGGACGACCCTACAGTGCTTTGGACTGTATCTTGTCTCGAAATCTTTACGCGAAATATCACTGCCTCTACTTATTGGTTCTGATAACGAAACAAGTGTCCGCCACCTTGAGTACAGCACGCATCAAAAACATTCTAATTTACAACACAATGAATTGTAAATTAATGTGGGACTGTAAGGGTTAACAAAACCTTTTTTNATCAAAAACATTCTAATTTACAACACAATGAATTGTAAATTAATGTGGGACTGTAAGGGTTAACAAAACCTTTTTTTCAGTGCATGTTTGTTCTCTTTGAGTGCGCTCATATTTTTAGTAATCACTGACAAGGTCTAAATATAAAANTTTTTTTCAGTGCATGTTTGTTCTCTTTGAGTGCGCTCATATTTTTAGTAATCACTGACAAGGTCTAAATATAAAACGTTATCTGGTAGAAATATAAAATAACCAATTTTTTTCGTGGCCAACGTTCTGAAGAAGAAAACGAAGTGCAGGTGAATCAGCGGCGAGNAAATATAAAATAACCAATTTTTTTCGTGGCCAACGTTCTGAAGAAGAAAACGAAGTGCAGGTGAATCAGCGGCGAGATGCAAGTGCCGGAGAAGCGGGGAAGTGCCCCGAGAAAATCCGCAGGCCAACAGCAACGTCCGCCATGTTTCAAACAAGCGAAAATCCGAGTGATCCTGCCGGGAGTCGGACCCGCTTCGCCTTGGCAGGAGGCGAGCGGTCTGACCACTACACCGCCGCCGCGGCCTCTGCGGAATGAAATTTGCTTCGTTCTTNACCTTGGCAGGAGGCGAGCGGTCTGACCACTACACCGCCGCCGCGGCCTCTGCGGAATGAAATTTGCTTCGTTCTTTAAGGACGCTAGTCAGCAATAAAGTCGTTATTTCGTATTTATAACATGTGCAGTAGACCTTACGTACAAGTACTTTAAAGATACCGTTGCGTTACTTCAAGAACTATTTAAAATCTAGCTTTGAAATGTTTACGCAATTATTTTTNGTACTTTAAAGATACCGTTGCGTTACTTCAAGAACTATTTAAAATCTAGCTTTGAAATGTTTACGCAATTATTTTTTATTGTTCAAAATAAGGAAATTCGTGCATAGTTTTTTTATTTGTAGCCGTCTACAAATTTTTTTTGTAAATAAATTTTGCTAAGCATAGCAGCTCACAGCGAATTACGACATGACCTTTTAGTCTCTCCCTTGTTACTTAATTTCATTTGTACGTCCAAAAATACTAAAATTGTTNTGAATTACGACATGACCTTTTAGTCTCTCCCTTGTTACTTAATTTCATTTGTACGTCCAAAAATACTAAAATTGTTGTTTTCCGACAAGCCATGATGTAAAGACAATGCCGTCTAATTTTTTTGTATGCGAGGAAAAACCACTTCCTAACAACACTTATCTACAAGCTGAACAGAATTATGTGTAAACAAACATACAATAATGATTTTGATTTTGGCGGCCAGCATTCTTATTGCTGTGTAAAACCAAAATGTTCTGGGCGCATGCAAAGAGTGCATTTGCTCGAAGCGAAATATTTATGTGTGTTGTTTCGGTCCCGTGTAAAAAAACCGCATCAATTAGCCAGTTTTGTGCGGGACAGCAAAGTTGGCGGGTAGGGGTTGAAGTGTCACCCCTAGTGTCGAAAAATTTAAAGCAGTGACTGTTCGTACGTGTAGGGTAAAAAGAGGGTAAAAAAAACCTCAGGGCTAGGTGAAAGTGAAAATAAATTATAGTCTTGGGGAAACCGTTCAGTCGACCCAAGAATCAACTCGAGGGCGGCGCATTAAAAGTGTCGGATATACTGGCATCGCTGTAAAAAAAAAGAAGTTGGGTGTCGAAAAAAATTGTGTAGCGACGGTTCTAGAACACCTTCGAAATCTAAGAGTTTCATGATAACCTGCTCTTCACCGACTGGTGGAAAAATTGAAAATGGATCTAGATGGAGACCTCCCGAACTGTTCCGTCGCTCATAAAACCATTCGAGGAGGGTTCAGAGTCTTCAGGGGGGGG
>NQII01002406.1:338537-355926 GCA_002778355.1 Clitarchus hookeri | reverse complement strand
GAACTGTTGTTACTTGATGATGTCTGTAATTGTAGCTTTGAAAAAACTGGATGCGACTTTCTTGACCGTGGTGGCGAGTGCTACTTCATTGTTGCTGACTATTATTCTAAATGGTTTGAATAGAAACAGGTATCCGCTAAGACTGCAGCAACTGCCATTAAAGAATTAAAAACCATATTTGCAACTCATGGTGTACCCAAAATTGTGAAGTCAGATAGCATGCCATTCAACTCTAATGAATTTTAATGTTACTCTAGAGAATGGAATTTCTCAGCCATTACCTCCAGACCCAATTACCCGCCGTCAATTGGGTTCATTGAAAGATTTGTAGGAATTGGCAAAAAAAAACTTCTGTGCAAATGCAACAAAGTGAAAATTGATGTGGAGTAAACTTTATTAGAATATAGGAATGCCCCAGTAATGGGGTCCCCATATTCCCTTGCTCAGTTGTTGTTTAGCCGATTAACACGTTCAACATTTCCGGTTCATGACAGTTTACCAACCCCTAGGTTAGTCACTGGTTTTTCTAACTAACAGTTGCCACAGAAATTATACAAACAAAAGAGATTCTGATAAGACTGCAAGAAAGTCACATCATAATTTTTACATGGGTGAGCCGGTGATCTTCCTGAAGACCAATCATTATGTATGGCTTCTCTGTGTGATGGTGGATTTTCACGAGGGCCCACGTTCTGTTATTGTTGAAGACAGGGAAGGAAAGGTGTTTAGGAGGAATACCAACAATGTCAAGCCTTCTCCTGTTAAATACTGTGAGAGGCAGGAGAGTGAGCGTCAGATGAATAACTCGGACCTACACAAATGCGGGATCTATCTTAATACTTGATTCAAAAAGTGTGAAGCAACCGCAGACAGACTGTGGACAGTTTCACAAAAAAAAATGTTTTGAATTTTTGACACCAAAATGTTAAAATATTAAGAACAATCAAAATATACAACAAATTAACGAAAGAATAGTGTTCTTGTTGCAAAGCGAAAAGGATACGTGCGCTCATCACAGTGGATGAGTGTCCAGTAGTTGGTAGTGAATGAATGGAGAAGTGCATCTGCATCCATTACAATAATTCGGATGGTAACCAAAGGTTACATTGTATTACAATATACTAGTTAAGGTATCTCTTAAGACGACTAATCTCTAACAGCTTAAAGTGAAATATTACAACAGTGCAAGATTTTACAGCTGAAATTACTGCATAAGCATTCTCAAGATGTATATGGACATTATTATTCAATAAAACAAACATTGTTACCTGGTGTGTTTCACCCCCCGCATAAAAAAAAACCAAGCACATACCTTCTGGTTATTTAAGTCTGCTAGCAGCTATACTATACGTCCGGCCCGAGCCGCCACGCCCCTCTAAGGCGGCTAAATCACCGAACGTGACATACGAAACTACGTTACTGATGTCAGTGTCTGCAACAAACATTGGAATACATTTAATATAACCAATAACAATTGAAAATATATACAATAGTATTACCCAATACTTCCTTACTACGAAATGTTTTATGTAAACAAGCAAAGAATGTTTTGCAAAATTAGAAATAAATACTAACTATCCTTGGAGCATAAATATGTGTTGGGAATGCAGAAAACGCCCACATAATAACATTAAATATATAACTTCCAACTTTATGTAAACAAACATTCCAAATCAAAATACAACGGTTATATTCCGATATTTTCCAATAATAGAGAAACCATTACTGAAACCATAGCAAAGAAATATGGCTCCTTAAAGCCGCCAATAGTTACGCAAGTTGACGAGCGCCAACTGTCATTTGGTGAAATATAGATTGACGTGATGTTGGTGTTGGAGAATGGCAGGAACATCACTGCTGTACCGTCCTTCGTGCAGAGTTCTGGTCGGAAACACTCACCAACGACGTCTTGTAGATTTCATACCGGCTGCTCTGCTGTTGTGGGTCATGGCCGAGTCACCCAGGAGATTAGGCTGTTCTCCCGATCCTCTACGTATCAATTAAAGGGTTATTACTTGCGGTACGGTAGGCTGCTAACCGTGAGCAGTCCCTGTCGGGCAATGCCACCGATAATGCCCATTGTGAGGTGGACAGTTATGCTGGTATCACGTAAACTAAATGAGGATTTATAGTGCCCCTCCACACACCAATTAAACACTGATAAAAGTACATATTACGCTGAAAACATTTACAAACCCTTAGTGAGGCTAGTTGGTTGGCCCACCTCCCAAAATACCTTCAAAAGGCAAGGCCTGTAAATAAAAACGCTGACTTAGGGATTGAAGTCATTTATTGAAGTTACCTACACTACAAACCAATTGACAGTGCTCACATCGTAAGGTGGACCCGACACTCTAAGCAAGTCGCAGGCTGATGCGGAAAAAACGAGCATGCGCACTCCTGATTAAAACGTGAACTTACACTCCTGGGGCTGTAGGTCTGCAGAAGGTGGAAAGGCGATGAAAATACATTACATACTGTTCTTGTTAAAAAAAAAAAGTAAAAACTATTGCTTTTGGTGGTAGACAAAGAAGTTGATCAAGTGCCCGAGAGTCGCGAACCGCACATGTTACTCATATGAATGCCCGCTTCAGACTGAATGGACACCAGCATCTTTCCAGCCACTTGCAGTGAAGACACAGACAGTCTGAAATGCGTGAGTGTAAAAGAAATTAAAGATAGGGTCAGTCCCTTAATTGTTTACATTGTATAAAGGGGAAAATTCCCTTAACTAAATGTAGACTGAACATTGTCCCTAGCAAAAACTTACGTGTTTTATAAACTTAACAAACTACTTAATTAATGAGAACAACACACTTCCGCATTGTTAAGTTTACTGTCACATATTGATGGAAATATGTATATCTGAGTCTGTAAACAAGTTGACTACTGCAGAAAATATCATGCACACATTTACACTCACTATTCCTACTAAAAATATATAAAATCAGATGCCCCCAGTTAGGTGATGTCTGTGAGGGTTAAACGTATGGTGGTACGAGTGAAGCCCATGCTCCAAGTAGGAAGTCGTTGGCACTTCACTTAAACGTAATTTCAAATTACGTCTTAAAACACAATTTACTCGTGGTTCACACGCTGGGTAAACTAGGAAGGATTACTCTCTGCTTTTGAGGACACTAACACTCGCGTCCCTGTGAGGGTTGCCCTGCTTCTGTTGTGTTGAGAGGAGCCAGTGAATGCTGTTGACGGGAGTATCGATGCCTCGTAATGCTGTGGGACGTACAGTCCCATCAGACTATGCACTGGGCATGCGTGAATTGACGAGGCCGCTTGTAGCAGCAAGGAGGTGTGTCACTCTCGTTCCCAATCTCGTCGTCACTGCTTCTACTGCTACTGGTACAGGGACGGCTGTTTGGCCAGCGATGTTAGGGGGTTCGCAGAAGTCCCTGTTGAGGTGTTCCCCTCGGGCGTATGGCTGGCCGCCAGTAGAGTATCTGCTGTGGGGAACTCGGTGATCTCCGTTGTCGACATGACGGTCGCAGGGAGATCAGCCTGTATGGGTGTATTGTACCCATGTGACTCCTCTTATGTACGTTGTTCGGCAGGGTCCGCTGGAGTGGGTGCCTTGTTTTACAGGCGTATCGATGCAGGGCATCGTGATTCATGCAGATGTTCTTGTAGTTTCTGCTGATGACATTTCGACCTATGTGGTGTATGATACTGAGTCTTGTCCTCCACCTACCATCCCTGAGCGAGTTTGAATGCCTGGCATCGTGGGGTGAACAAGTCTAGCTTTGTGTAGCCATCTGACGATTCCACCACTTGCGTTGATGGTTTGTCTTGTGGTGGTTGTTGTAGCTTGGAGTCTCCGGACTCTGCTTGAGATTCCTGACATGCAACTCGCCTGAGGTCGTCTCTTTGATCATGGATTGTCCGTGGGCGATTGACTCAGACCAGATATGAGATAGCCACTAAAGCCTTTGTGCCTACATGCGAACAACTCCACATAGTGTCGAGGCCAGCACAAAAGTTTTACGTGCCGAGAACAGCAGGTGCTCCCTGACGAAGCCCTGCTGCCCTGGTCTTTCGTAATGGAGGCCTGTCTTTCAATGACAAATTTCCACAATTTGACAGTTTCGATTTAAGCAACATTAAAGTCGCAAATTAAAATTTCTCAAAAATTTTCCTACCATATTACTTATAAAATAAATGTATTGAGTAAATTATTTGCCAAATAATTTGACAAACTAAAACTACGTGATTTTTAATAGAGTGTATTCAATCTTTACAAATGTTAATGAAGGGTTGTTCAAGTTAAATTCAGCCCTTCAGAAATCAAACTTTTGATAAATATAACTGCCGCTGCCTGCATATGATATTTTAACGAGCACACTTACTGGTATGCACAGAGTAAACATGATAACGGCAGAGAGACGTACTGCCATGCCTAACATTGAATTACAATTGTTAGGTAAACATTTGTGAATACTGAAGTTATTTTTTTCCCTTCCTTTTTTAAGTGCATTGGAGTGTAAGAATTTGCACATTCTTATAAATTTACTTTACCAACAATTTCATACTTTTCTTGATCAATGTACGAACAAAGTGATCAGGCACATGGCATTGCTAATTTCAGAACTGACAGAATACACAAAGTGCATACAAAAATATCAAAATAAGCAGGACATTCAAAAGTGCTGAGTTCACAATGCCTATGACTATTTTTTTAAGTCTTTAAAAAATAATAATATATTAGCACCTCTGTTAATAATTCTAGATTAATTGTATTTGGTGGTTGAAAAATTGAAATACAGAAAACAAAGTACATGTTCATAATTAAATATTTGATGAAATTTGACATATTTATGAGCTCAAAGGGTAAAATAAAATGGCAGTGTTTATAAAGTTTGTAAGAAATTATTCTGTATTTTCTTCAATTTACTGAATTAAGTTCAATTAAAGCTAAATGTGATCAGGTTAAATGGCCCCAACGCTTATTATTTTTGTATTCTATGATTTCCTTCTCTGTACATGAATATTAATGTCAAATGTGTAAAACTCTCTCATTTTTTTAAAAATTTATACAGCATTAAAATGAGAATTAACACACTAAAAGTTTGTGCACTGTTTTAAAATTGTTCGCATTAATGCAAACATAAACTTTTTTGTTCTAAGAACTCATAATTGTAGACAAAACAATTTTGTTTTTAAATTAGGTGTTTTAATTTTCACCCTATTTCAAATACAACAAACACAAGATCACAAATACAATAGTAAAGACATGTTACTTAAATAATTAACTTTTAATGCTAGTTCATTAAACTCTTTCTTGTCTAAAAATAAATAAAGTAACAAATACATGTCTCCTAACACACACTAAATGCCTTATTTCTATAATAATTTATTCACCATTTAAGGCAGTCGCCTAATGAGAGGAATGTTTGTTTGAGTGAGGCAAAGATAAATCGCTAAGGGTGACGCCAACCGGCGCATGTAGAGCCGTATCGCCTCTACGCACAAAGCTCTCAACTGGCGTGTTGTCTTCACATCGGTGAATAACCTGATCGTGACTTTATAATTGTATTAGACGCGACCCTGTAGCAATTTCAATGCATGCCACTATCGTAGTTCCGCATATATCCGGTTCTTATAACAAATGAAGTATTATTATTTTAAGCATTGCTGTTTCAATGCCTTCGAAAATGGGTCTTCTCTGCAAATAAAACGAACATGCTGCTACTTAAGGTGCAAATTTTTCCTGTGATGTTTGAAGCCTTGAAAATTATGTTTGCCACAGTGAATAAGTGTTATTACGCAAACTTAAAACTAGTAAAGTATTTTTTTCTTTTGTAAAAGAATAAACAACTTATTTATTATATTAGTATCCGTGAATAATTTAAAATGCATGTGTGTCTGCCTGAATTATTATTAACTGTTACAGTTAGATCACTGTTTGGTCAAAATCAAGTTAATATCTAAGACACTTATGATCGATTAAACATAAGACGAGCACCTATGGAGGTTGGTTGTGCGTAGCCAGCGAGAATGTTCGTATACTTAATATTTAATCTATGGTTAGTTAAGTTGTACTATCGATTTTACTGTTTTTTTCCTGCAGTATTTTTCGATTCGATTCGTATTTTCTTGGTGAACTTTTTGAAATTCGAACAATTAAAAACATATTTATGCTTGTTGGGTGTTGGTGGTTCAGTACTTAGAACATGTGCGATTGTTTATTTAGCATTGAGTGCAGGAACGCTGTAATATGTATTAACTTACCCATATTGATTCATCACATTACACTGACAGAACACTAGTTTGTATCTGCTCACTTATGGATCCGCTATATTCGGCCCTTAGTCTGTTTAGAAGACGGCGTTACGAAGAGTGTGCCTCAATATGTACCGAACTGCTCGTCAAAAATCCGTACGACCAGGCAGCGTGGACTCTAAAACTGACAGCCCTGACCGAACAGGTTTACGTAGACGACATTGAAGCAGAGGAAGAAGGCATCGCCGAGGCGCTGTTGGACAATGATGCCGTGGCGCAGATGCCGAGGCCGGGTACGTCGTTACGCGCGCCTACCACTGCGGTCGGATCGCGGCCGAAGACCCAGGCGGGGCGACCGGTGAGTGGGGTGGTCCGCCCGGCCACACTGTCCAGTAGACCAGGCACGATGGAGCAGGCTCTGAGAACACCTCGCACGGCGAGGTCTTCCCGCCCGGTCACGTCACAGTCCGCAAGAACGGTGCGGCTAGGGACGGCCTCCATGGTTTCCGAACCAGACGGCCCGTTCGTTCAGCTCTCCAGGTTGAACATGTCCAAGTACGCCCAGCAGCCGAGCATTGCGAAGCCACTTTTCGAGTACATATTCTACCACGAAAACGACATGCGTCATGCGATGGAGCTTGCGGTGCAAGCAACTCAGGCGTGCNCGGTCACGTCACAGTCCGCAAGAACGGTGCGGCTAGGGACGGCCTCCATGGTTTCCGAACCAGACGGCCCGTTCGTCCAGCTCTCCAGGTTGAACATGTCCAAGTACGCCCAGCAGCCGAGCATTGCGAAGCCACTCTTCGAGTACATATTCTACCACGAAAACGACATGCGTCATGCGATGGAGCTTGCGGTGCAAGCAACTCAGGCGTGCAAGTTCGAAGATTGGTGGTGGAAGGTGCAGTTGGGCAAGTGCTACTTCACGCTCGGAATGATCCGCGACGCGGAGCAGCAGTTCCGCTCCGCCGTCAAGCAGCACCAGAGCGTGGAAACGTTTCTTCGACTGGTGCGAGTTTACGTCAGGCTCGATCAGCCGTTATCTGCTTTGGAAGTGTGCAAAACTGGCCTAAGGTACTTTTCTGAAGATGTCACCTTGACGACGGAGATGGCGAGGCTGTTTGAAGGGCTGAACGACATTGCGATGTCTGTAAAATATTACCGTCAGATCTTGAAGCAGGACGCTACCCACGCCGAAGCTATAGCGTGCATCGGTATGCAACATTTTTACACGGATCAGCCGGAGGTTGCTTTGCGGTTCTACAGGAGGCTGTTGCAAATGGGGATATACAACGTCGAGTTGTTCAACAACTTGGGGTTGTGTTGTTTTTACGCCCAGCAATACGACATGATGCTGCCTTGCTTCAAGCAGGCTCTCGGGCTGGCAACGGACGAAGCCGTGGCGGACGTCTGGTACAACATCTCCCACGTTGCTCTCGGCGTCGGAGACTTGAACCTGGCGACGCAGTGCCTGCGCCTGTCTCTGTCCGCGGACAACAACCACGCTCCGTCGTACAACAACCTCGGAGTGCTGGAGATACGCCGGGGCCGCCCGGAGCAGGCCCGGGCCTTCTTCCAGGCGTCCGAGAGCCTCGCTCCGTACTTGTTTGAGCCGCACTTCAATCACGCTCTGCTGTCCCAGAAAGTTGGAGACTTGCAGACGAGCTACATGGTCGTGCAGAAGGCTCTGCAAGCGTACCCGGCTCACATCGAGTCTCGGGAGCTCCTTTTGAAACTACAGGCACATTTTTCCTTCATCTAAACGTACAGAAGTGATCACAATCTTTGTTGGGTAACCACACCGTACGTTTGCACGCACTACTTTGCAGCATTCCATCTTCGCGTACAAGATGCTGGACATTTGACGATACATTCATAGGGCAGAGTATTTGCACTTTCACATGCAAATTCTCATACAATTATCTTGTTTTATGAACACACTATTGTCATGCACCCAAGAACCACATTTACACATGTTATCAGATTATGCAGGTGATTACCACAAATAACGGAAATTATGAAGAATAGGGGCTTTTCTGGAAATTCAAAAATATGGTACGAATTGACAGTACTAATTGTGCTGAATAAACTTCACGTAGGCACACGATATATGCTAAGAATTGCCGTAGTGGGGAGCGCTATGAATATCACAGAAATTGTGAGGTTAAGTGGTACAAAACAGCAGCACACAAAATGCACTAAAATTGATGTACATTTCCTCAAACAGCTTTACAATAGGGTGTGGGATGGCGAGGACCAGTCTCGCTGACGTCATGCGCCACCCTCTGTTTCGAGAGCACGTCTGGAGTTCAGAGGGTGTTGCTTCAGCCAATTCAATAACTATTAACACTATGATTTCTACTATAACACGGTCAACTATAGGTCTAACTCAAAAATTTAAAAATTCTCAACTCCTGACACACTGAAAACTTACTGCACACTATTTAGATGCGGCACTTCCCTTGGTAAAATTAAAAAACATCCACAGACGCACAACAATCCAGACACTTCAAAATTTGCATTTAAACTAACATTAAAATGTATAGAAATNAAAAACATCCACAGACGCACAACAATCCAGACACTTCAAAATTTGCATTTAAACTAACATTAAAATGTATAGAAATGGCTACGCTAATTTGCATATTTCACTTTCCTTTTGTTCACGTCAGTTTGGCATCTTACGACATAAGGTAACACAGCGAAACATGTGAAAAACCTGGTTATCAATTTCCTAAAAACAATCCACAGATGGAATTACGAGGCACCAGAGTTTTCTCAGTACGACAAGCATTGAAAACAGCAAATATACCTGTAAAAATTACATACAGCTCGGACGTTTCCTTTACAGAGGCCTCTATTCTTCATAATTATCCAAATAAGATGGCAAGAGAGTTATTTATAGCACATGTGCCTTTAATAGAAGTAAACTTTAAATCTGTGATAATTGTACATAAAATCTATAAATATAGTAATAAAAATAAAATTATATGACTATTTAAAAAAAATAATTAAAAGAACCCAATTGGTATGAAATTATTTCGTTACAATAAATCAAGTCAAAAAAGAAAAATTATAAGTGAGAATGCAGTGAAGCCGGGGAACGACCAGCAGCAGATCCTACCTACTCCACGACAAATGTGGATCGTCCAGTTGGTACCATACTTACATCTCGTCTGCACGTTATACTCTGGCAGTCGTGTGGAGTACAGAGAAACTACGTGACTAGAACCAGGCCAAATATTTAATTTCATAGCAAAGAATTTCCCTCAAAAAGCTTTTAATGTCATTGCGTATTGAAAGACATCTTAAATTTAATTTTCCACAGCCTCTCCAAGAATTTTTTTAGTGTACTTTACCTGCATACTCGGGAAAGTTAACAAAAAAAATTTAACTGATTTAAAGTTGCAGTTACGAGTAAGAAAAAGATAACTGATTAAAGTAAGAAGTTAAAATCCATGCAAATTAACTGATTAAAGTTGGAAGTTAAAGAACAAAAATTTTGCAGTTAAAATAGTTTTTTTATCAATGTTTATTCAAAACATTAACAAAAAAAATACAGGCTCAGAAAAAAATTACCACAACTTGGTTGCTGATTCAGATAGCCTTACTTATCAAAATGACGACTTAATCTTCTACAAAACCATTTGAAATAAAACTCTTATTGCACGAAACCAGACCGGTGCAGTGACTACTAAAACAATCTAAATATGTGTGCGGCCGCACGAGGACCATCAACTGTGATTTATGCGTAGTGAGAGATTGTATCGATGGATTACGACGGCGGCATGTTAGCCCAGTCATATTAGGTAAAAAAAGGGGTCAACCTCGGAATGAAAGATAATAAGCTGTAAATTGGTATAAGCCTTTGTTTTGTCGTTCTTAATGTTGTCTCAAAAGTCACCAATGTTATCGTGTCCGCGTCTTAAGATATTGAAGGTCAAAGGTCATAAAAATCGGTTTTTCGCGAATATCTCGCTTTTTATTGCTTAAATAAGATTTGCACTTATTATAAAAGTTGTAGAATATAAAATTCTCTACAACTTCTGTTAGAACTTTTTTTTCATACGATCAACCGTTTCTGCGGTAGACCGCAAAGAGTACGCCGCGCACACTGTTAATATCACAACAAAACAACCCAGAGATGATGCTGATGTTCTCATCATCGAGACAGCTATTGCATTATCAGAACATCAAAAGACTGCCATCATCATAGGAGAAGATATTGATTTGCTTGTTATTTTAATTGGACGTACTCAATCACATCAACAGGATATTTTCTTTAAAAAAGTTGGCAAAGGCAATGTCAAGACACAAATATACTCTTCTAAAAGTTTTGACCAATATCCTCGTACTAAAAAACACATTCTATTTTTACACGCATTTAGTTGCTGTGACACGACTTCTGCGCTATTTAAAAAAGGAAAAAAAACTGTTACTAGAGCATTGGAGAAAATTCCCAATTTGGATAAGTTGGTGGAAGTATTCCAACAAGAAAACTCCCCCGTACAAAACATTATTTGAAAATGGACTGCGTATCTTGTTGGCATTATATAGTGCTCCAAAATCTGAGGACAACATTGATCATTTCCGCTACACGCAATTCATCAAATTAACGAAACTAAATAAACCTGTACAATTGTCAACACTTCCACCAACAAGTGTAGCAGCTCATCAACATATAAATCGTGTCTACTACCAGATTCAAACGTGGTTAGGGAAGGACTTAGAACCTAAAGAATGGGGCTGGATGCTTGAAAATGAAATCCTGGAGCCCATAAGAACGTTATTGCCTCCAGCACCAGCCGAAATACTAAATATAATATTTTGCAATTGCAAAAACGGTTGTGGTTCCCGCTGTGGATGCAGAAAATCAGGGCTACTATGTTCTTTAGCTTGTGGCCAATGCAATGGACAAGCTTGCCTCAACGCTTCACTATATCCAAGTAATCCCGATGAAGAAAGCGCATACGATCCTGAAATTCTGGAAGGTTTGGAGATGACTATGACCGATAATGAGGATGATGACAATGAATTAAACATTTCCGAGCGACAACAAGAAGAAGAAGATAACTAGCTTCCATTTACAATTTTATTATAATTAAAATCAACAAAATTTTTTTTAATATTTGAACTCACATTTCAATAAATGTATAATAAGCTATATTTAATGATAAATAAATATATGTATAAAATATATTCCCTTACTGGCTTTTTAAATTAAAATATAACTAAAATATACATTCCAGAATTATTAATATACTATAGTTAAATATAAATAATTAAGTCACTTATTTTAATTAAATATAAATAATTTATAATTAGTACATAAATAATGGGCATTGTTTAATAATTATACTTTTTTAGTAAATAATTAACTTTATCCAACGTACTGATAACCGTAACTCACGCTTGACCTTGCATTAGACCATATATGACTGTGCGCGGCGCACTCTTTGCGGTCTACCGCAGAAACGGTTGATCGTATGAAAAAAAAGTTCAAACAGAAGTTGTAGAGAATTTTATATTCTACAACTTTTATAATAAGTGCAAATCTTATTTAAGCAATAAAAAGCGAGATATTCGCGAAAAACCGATTTTTATGACCTTTGACCTTCAATATCTTAAGACGCGGACACGATAACATTGGTGACTTTTGAGACAACATTAAGAACGACAAAACAAAGGCTTATACCAATTTACAGCTTATTATCTTTCATTCCGAGGTGAAACCCCTAATATGACTGGGCTATCTAGCCTACCTCACAATCGCGTTGCGTGCGACTAATGTTGATTTTCANACAGCTTATTATCTTTCATTCCGAGGTGAAACCCCTAATATGACTGGGCTATCTAGCCTACCTCACAATCGCGTTGCGTGCGACTAATGTTGATTTTCAGTTCAATGTGTCAGTGTATCTATCTGCATATCGTGGTGGGCAACTTGTCAACCATCAAATACGTTGCGTATTTTTTAAAAGATTGTCACAATGTTCATGGCATTTGGATATATTTTGTTATCTTCAGTCTCCAGGCAATTGCAAAGTTAACTAGCATTAGTTTTAATTGTTAACCAGGTGTTTTAACTATTAAAAGTTAATTTTTTTTTAAATTAGCCAATAAGTTGCTAAAAATATGTTTGACCCTTGTTGTGGTCTGATGTAACAGACTGGTCAGTGCAGTACCTGCAAAAAGTAGTAGGAGGGAGGGGGGCAGTAGTGTGTGGACATAAAGTAATGCATATCTAGTGATCCTTTTAATGTGTTCAAAGCGATCCATATTGTTACGAAGTTATTTCAAAGCGTGCGTTTGCCAAGACTAAAACCACGCAATATTGACGCACTGCGCAGAAAGCTTGAAGATAAAAGTAAAATATTGTCAGAGTATCTGTCTTTTTACAAGGAGATATTTAGGCCACTTCACTGGTCAAACACACATTACAACCGCTCGTCTCTGGATAGGTGGGTTGGGCTCGACTTCTCGTTACCGTGCTCAGGCTCGGTGTTTATGCATTATGATATAAAGGGGCAGCGGTGGCGCAGTGGCCAGGGCGCTCGCCTCCCACCACGGTGATCCGGGTTCGATCCCCGGCGGGCTCACTCCCGGATTTTTGCATGTGGGAATCGTGCTGGACAATGCCGCTTGCCGGCGGGTTTTCTCGGGGCACTCCCGCTTCCCCCGCCCTTGCATTCCAGCGCCGCTCCATTCTATGGCCTCATTTCTGTCATGCCCGGGGATGACGATCACCTACGGGTCCCAGCTGGAAAGACCGTCACTCGAAGGGTGCTGCCTTGCCCTGGGTGCACTCCCCACACGCCGTTACTATTATTTAACAAAAAGGGTCGACTAGACTCTTACAGGATATCAGTTTATTCAAAAGACGCGTGTCTATTGAAATAAATAAATAAATGTAGGTCCTCCGATCTCCCCCACAAGAAGTTACTCTAAATGCACTTTACGCTTGGTAATATAGGTCGTTCAATGTTCAAACAATTTTTGGCCACAAGGGGAGATCAAGTATACACTTCTGGGTGTACAATTTTATTTGTGAAGATGCTGTCCACTAAGTTATATTAATAATCTGATTTTACACCAGATATGATTAAATGCCAACTTCGTCGGGAAAAAAAGACCTTTAATCACAAATGAAAACATATTTGCAAAAAAATAATTACTTTTCAAAATATATTGCATAACATTTTCGGGCGAACCCGTTGTCTGACAGGATAACCATGCGTTGTTAAACTGAGATTAGTTTTATTTACTACTTGACGTACTCTACTGATTTCCCTCTCGCCAGGTGTGTAAGGGGACGGTGCCTGCCAGACTCGCTGTGTCGCAGACACATCAGCTGAACTGCGTACCATGCCACAGTGATGATAAACGGCGGAGCAGTCAATATATTAAATATTTCACATCCAGCTATTAGAAGTTTGTATAAACAACCAGCTTAAAAATTATTGTTGTGGGAAATCGTACGCGATGGGAACGAAAGATGTTTTGATCAATACAATATCCGATAAACTATAAACGCTGGTAATTTGATCATTATTTATATAGTTCTGGGACCACTGAAAATTAACTGTGGATACGGCTTGTCGGTACATGCTTTGTCTGTAGATCAAGAGTCCACTGTACAAAGGTGTGACGGGGTCAAAATCATTCCAACATCCCCAAAAATATCTATAGCAATCTTATTTCTAGGAACAGTGAGGCGTCATTTCGGTAACGTTCTACTGTAGCTGCATTGTTTCTATGAAAATCCTGCCTCAGCCATGTGCCGAAGGGAAGAGCAGTTTATGTTATGACTAGGGGGCAAGATTTTGTGGTGTTATTTTGAAAGAAAATTTGGTTTTTAATTTATGTATTAGGGTAATGTAATCCAAGTAAAATTATACCACAGTTATGCCAAAAAGACTTCCGAGCCATATAAATCAACGAAAAAATCGGCAATGCCACACATATCCTTAACAAAAACAGCTGCTATATAGCCAGTGTTCACATTTCTCAAACAGGAATTAAGACATTATTTATATTGAATAAATATAAATTAATTTAATAGGGTGATATATTATGCGCAAAACGGTACCCCAGTTGTGCAGAAAAGACAATTGAGCAAGCCAAAATTAACGGAAAAGCAGACAGCATCGCAGCGTAGATGCCTAACAAAAACAGTGGTGATATAGTCTGTGCTTACACTTCTCGCGAGCCAATGAAATGTTTTATTTCAATAAAATAATATTATTTTAACAGACACTTTTTTCTTCAAAACTGTGTACGTATCTAATAGCAAATGCAAAAAAAAAAAAATCTAATAACGAAACCAATGCTGTTACAGTCTCAAATAAAACTTTGCATTGGTAGCAAATTACATTGTCGATAACACTGTTTTATCGCAGAAAAATAGACGCTACATGTATTAAAAGTAAAGTTATTTAAATTGTTAAATGTGTTGTGAATAAAATGTGACACTCTCCAACTGGTTTAGAACAATATTTCAGAGTAAAAAAAGTGGCGTTAATGGATAGTAGGCTTGCTAACAATACAGTAGCAATACCAACATTACAATACGCAAACAATACATTGAACACAAGATTATACATATATATTAATTTTCTTTGTGCTTAAGAGTTTGGCATTTATAAAGTTAGGTGATAGAGAAGTAAGTTATGTTGCCACAGGAAAATATGATGCATTAGGAGAGTTCATTTGTTTCTTTAGCTTTGGTTAACAGCTGGAAGCTGCATTATGTATTTTCCACCTGTAGCGACACGAAACAAGGGAATATGCCACCTGTAGACAGTTTTCCAGCTAACTTTCTAAAACATGGCAGTGGCATTATTAAGTCAAGCATTTCTTTTTTAATGACATATACAGAGGAGGGAGAGGATGTTTNCTAAAACATGGCAGTGGCATTATTAAGTCAAGCATTTCTTTTTTAATGACATATACAGAGGAGGGAGAGGATGTTTATACAGTCGACTCCCTTCCTACTGTTTTTCAGGGGCTATCAAAAAAATTTCCTTACAAGCGGGGTTTCAGTAGATGAGGGTTCCGACACGTACATCAATAAAATACAACTTCTGAGATTATACTTCATTTTGAATATAATGAGATCCGTACATTATCTGTGGATAAAGTTTAGTTACTAAACACAATTAAATTGTGAATTTAAAAAAAAAGTATTACTGTAAATAATACATTAAAAGCATTTCACCTCAACTTGTTTAAATAAAGAATATAACAATTCAAAATACTGTATATAATTCATTGTAATTCAACACCAAATGCAAGCCGACCTAAAATTTTCAAATCATCTGAAAATTCAAATAATATGACACCGAATGCAAGTCAAATTTTGAATATCCTGCAAGCACACAATCAGCTGAGAGCATGCGGAATAGTTATCGATCACGCAGTGTGTTCACGGCGACAGGAGTGAAACCATACACCCTCCACGCCACTACATGTTATGNGGGTGAAACCATACACCCTCCACGCCGCTACATGTTATGGCAAATGTCTGTCTTTTTAAAGTAGTTAATTATATTTCACTGCCAAAATACCACGTATATGCTTCTAGGCTATCACTTTATTCGTGAAGATGCTGTCCATCGAGTTAAATTAATATTTTGTTTCAAAATTATGTCGATTTTACGCCAGATGCAATGAAATGCCAACTTTACGGGGAAAACGGATCTTTAATCACAAAAGAAAACATCTTTACACATAATTACTAATTAAAATTTANTGCCAACTTTACGGGGAAAACGGATCTTTAATCACAAAAGAAAACATCTTTACACATAATTACTAATTAAAATTTATTGCGTAACATTTTCAGGCGATACCATTTGCTTTGAAATACAAGTGATGATAGGGTGCAACTATGTTGAGCAACGGGAAATAACATTTCTATGATCGCCAGGCGCACTTTACTTGCTTTGTAGCCAGGCGCGTCGAGTGAAGGCAACTGCACGTGGCAGAGGACGCACTTTTTTTTGCTAGACAACAGTTTCCCCTCTTGGCATGTAAGGGGAGGTAGAAAGGTACAATTTNGGGGGGAATGTAAGGTCGCCACGCTGGTTGCGGGTAACAGCGTTCCCTCCTGTCAGGCTTGTAAAGGGAGGTAGCGCGGCAGACTAGACCACGCACCGCAGAGCAGTGATACAGTGGAACCCTATAACATTTCTCAAGGGTCCCAAGAAATGTCAGCCTTATATAAGGGAAGACTTTATAAGAGGGTAATTTTGTATTGGAAAACATTTTTGTGGACCAAGCGAAGGCAGCTTATTAAGCAGGAAAATGTTATAACAGGGTTACACTGTAAAACGAACGGCGCCACGCACGACGCATTTCACATCCAGTTACTAGAAGTTTGCATAAACAACCAGTTTAATGATTGTCACCGGAAATCTTAGGTGACAGGACCGAAATATACTTCAAACGATGCAATGTCCGATAAATGATACAAGCGGTAAGCTTTAACCCTTATTTATATAGGAGTTTTGCCAGGACCACTGAAAATTAACTGTGGATATGATTTATCCGTACATACATTTTACGGTACGAGTCGACTATGTATACCAGTACATCTCAAATACACTTAAACATTGGGATGTTACACTTTCTCTATGCATCCCTAATTTTTTCTAATTATAAAGCACAGTCTGTTAATGTTTTTAAGATCTTAGGTGACTTCTACCGCTTAGATAAGGCTTTACGTCTCGTCGACAGCAGGATTAGACGCAGCAAGTTGCTCAGAGAAGCAGGTCCGGGGATGTAATCGGCCATGACCTGTAGTAAGGAACCATTCTAGCGTTCGCTTGGTGAGATTTTAGGAAACCACAGAAAACAGAAATTTGGACGGCCAGGCCGGTATTTAAACCCAGGTCCTCTCGAAGGTTGTGACCTTACTCGGTAGCTCTTTGAAAGAATTACGAACAAGCTTTGGTTATCTTTAAAGTTATAAAGAGTAAAAAATGGTTAAAATAAACACTGTTTATGTAATAAATTACCGCACAACGCGCACAGAGTTTATGTACAAAGTAAAACAGAGATACAAATGGCGCCAGGCAGTGGCGTGGCAGAGCTGTGTTAGATGATGACTGTGGCGTCCTGGTCCCACACAGCGTGCAGCTTGCTGGTATCGTGCATC
>NQII01002406.1:306121-338335 GCA_002778355.1 Clitarchus hookeri | reverse complement strand
ATAATCGAGGGTGCATAGCTGAGGGTCTGACTTTACTACATAATGAGCTGGAGTATCTACGCACTACATAATCTGCATCATAATTATGTATCAATGAATCAGGTTTACACAGACAGAATTAATTTTGTTGAAATTCCTTGCACATGAAAGGAAGGTGGCAGGAAATTTAAGCAATTGAATTATCATTTCTAATTATCTAGGCAGCATCAGTTTTATATTTTCTTTCACAATTGGGATTAATAAATTTCAGCACATACCTAAGTTTCCCAATGTCTTTTATTTTGTAAGTTATGGTTGCAAGTAGGCCGCTAGACTATAAGAATTTATATATAAAAGGACTGGAATTCAAGTACTCTCAGTCTAGTACTTGTCGACAGGCGCACACGCACACAAAGGACGACACTTTTCCACGCAGTTGCGCAAACGCAACATTTTGCTGGCTAAGCCAGCTTCATCAGGCGGCGGGCAGGTTGTAGGTACTACACTACCAGTACTTGAATTCCTGCCCTTTTACATATTCTTTTACTTTGTAGTTATAAATAGGACTCAATGCAGGACAGTGAGACATACACAAAAACAATGTGTGTTGAAAATTTATGTGAGTTATCTATTAGTAATACTTGTGCATAACGTACTGTATACAAACTTTGTATGTCATGGTGAGTACAGTTTATACTTATACTTTTTTGTTAATACTTCGTTGTTAAATGATCAGAGCATGTAATTTTCAGCGATTCTACAGAAATTTTTGTTCGATCGATGCTGTAAAAATNCTTATACTTTTTTGTTAATACTTCGTTGTTAAATGATCAGAGCATGTAATTTTCAGCGATTCTACAGAAATTTTTGTTCGATCGATGCTGTAAAAATTAAATTTTTTAATTTGGCAAAAACAGACTTTGTTAGCATTATTGACATAGGAATTTTGTCAGGTCCACAGAAGATTTTCTGTGGACAATGGCTTTCGGTTCAACCGTATTTGATTGTTTGAGTTTCCACTGTATAACTAAAAGAGAGATCTTGAGTAACGGTGTTCAGGACCCATCAAAAAANGCGGTCGTCCTTGGCACTGCGCCCCCGCCACATCTGGTGCGGGGAGTTGACGTTGCTCAGGGGCACTCTCGCCTGCACACACCACGGTTTGCTAGCCACTAGCCCACACAACTGAACTATCTCTAGCCACCATGTACTATCACCATTCACACAAGAAATTATTCCCCAGGCGTTGCACCCCTGTGATAATCGAGGGTGCATAGCTGAGGGTCTGACTTTACTACATAATGAGCTGGAGTATCTACGCACTACATAATCTGCATCATAATTATGTATCAATGAATCAGGTTTACNTTACTACATAATGAGCTGGAGTATCTACGCACTACATAATCTGCATCATAATTATGTATCAATGAATCAGGTTTACGCAGACACAATTAATTTTGTTGAAATTCCTCGTACATGAAAGGAAGGTGGCAGGAAACTTAAGCAATTGAATTATCATTTCTAATTATCTAGGCAGCATCAGTTTTATATTTTCTTTCACAATTGGGATTAATAAATTTCAGCACATACCTAAGTTTCCCAATGTCTTTTATTTTGTAAGTTATGGTTGCAAGTAGGCCACTAGACTATAAGAATTTATATATAAAAGGACTGGAATTCAAGTACTCTCAGTCTAGTACTTGTCGACAGGCGCACACGCACACAAAGGACGACACTTTTCCACGCAGTTGCGCAAACGCAACATTTTGCTGGCTAAGCCAGCTTCATCAGGCGGCGGGCAGGTTGTAGGTACTACACTACCAGTACTTGAATTCCTGCCCTTTTACATATTCTTTTACTTTGTAGTTATAAATAGGACTCAATGCAGGACAGTGAGACGTACACAAAAACAATGTGTGTTGAAAATTTATGTGAGTTATCTATTAGTAATACTTGTGCATAACGTACTGTATACAAACTTTGTATGTCATGGTGAGTACAGTTTATACTTATACTTTTTTGTTAATACTTCGTTGTTAAATGATCAGAGCATGTAATTTTCAGCGATTCTACAGAAATTTTTGTTCGATCGATGCTGTAAAAATAAATTTTTTAATTTGGCAAAAACAGACTTTGTTAGCATTATTGACATAGGAATTTTGTCAGGTCCACAGAAGATTTTCTGTGGACAATGACTTTCAGTTCAACCATATTTGATTGTTTGAGTTTCCACTGTATAACTAAAAGAGAGATCTTGAGTAACGGTGTTCAGGACCCATCAAAAAATTTACAAGAATAAAATATCCTAGCTAAAATGAAATAAACTGCAATGGAAATGCAAATACATTCACAGGACCCCTGCAATAATATGTAGGTATTTCTCAGTTGGTACCCTTAAACTATCCACTAAAACATGAAAAACAAAAAAAAATTTGGTTAAATATCTGTTAGCAACTCCAACCGGAGTGACGGGATGGAGCACGCCGCATGGCACGCGCCTTGCAGGAGAGACTTTGCGCGGCACATGATGTAATGAAGGGCGCCTTCGTAACATTTTCCTGCTTAATGAACTGCCTTCTCTTGGTCAACANTGCGCGGCACATGATGTAATGAAGGGCGCCTTCGTAACATTTTCCTGCTTAATGAACTGCCTTCTCTTGGTCAACAAACACGTTTTTCAATACAAAATTACCCTCTTAGAAAGTTTTCATTCAAACAAGGCTGACATTTCTTGGGGCCCTTATTAAACATTATAACAGGGATCTACAGTACTTTGTAATGAGATTTTACTGTAAAAGAAAAACACCCTTCATTATTAACTAAGTATGTGTGGTGAAGGAGGGGAGCGTACCGGGGGAGGCGGGGCATCGTCGCTGCCTTTCTGTCTGGGTAGCTGCAGTTTCTTGGTGCGGACGCAGTTCTCCTGGCCGCGGTAGGTCCTCATCACCTTCTGCTGCTGTGTCTCCGACAGAGAGAGCGCCTTGCTGAGTCCCGACAGGAACACCCCCATGTCTGCGTCCAGCCGCTGCGCTGGGTCCGTCCCTGCGCCGCCCTGAAAGCACGTCTAGATCAGCACAGCGAAGCCTTTAATACAAGCCTCAAGGGAACCTAGTTTTTGCAGTTTGTAATAAAGAGATTTAACAAGTGTTTGCAATAATTTTAAAAATTATAATGTTGACTGATTATACATACTGGAAAATTAAGACATTTTCATTACCACCATGACTTCTTCTAACAAGTGGATTTTAATTTACACTTAATACAAACTAAATATTTTCTACTAAGCAAATATTCTCTATCTCATTCCGAGAGCGAAAACGATAGAGCTTAACGTGTCAACAGCAAGGTCATTACAGAAGGAGCAAGTTTGTCAGAGAAGCTGCAACACACAGCGGCCTGCGTGGCTCACCTGGGGAGGCAGCCCCATGATGCGGGCGCACGAGGGGTGTGCAGCCTGCCCGGGGGAGTTCCTGACTAGCGGCACCTCTGCACGGCCCTCGTACAGCAGGATCTCCTGTACCTGCTCCACCGCCTGGTCGCCATCTCCCTCTGCCGCCACCTGCCCCCACACACACACACACACTCTTACTTCATGTCTACACGACGCAATAATTTGTACCTCTCATTATACATCCAAAAAGCAATGCTCCAGAATGGTGCATCCTCTGTTACACTATCACACTAATTTAGTCTCGTATGTTTCGATGAAGAGCCTACCCTCTCTATTTTGTCCCTTGTCTCATTTACAAACCACTTGATCAAACTATCTTGAAAGGACAACCAATCTACAACAGTACACTTTGTGAGTGTCTAATTAGAAATATGATACGAAAATGTTGAAACACTGAAATGCTAAAAATTAGTACGTCTCGTGAAAGTTACTTTCCAAACAACATGCCATTTCAGAAATATGGAAGTTTCACTTTTAAATTTTCTTAATTCAGACAGGTGTCCTAAAAGACTGCTGACAGAAAATACGAACACACTTACATGAGTCACATTTAAACTAACAAACATTTTTAAGTGGCCATGATTGAATGACATCAAATTCACAAATATCCAGAAAACATCACACATCCACAATATTCACTTATATTGACACAAATTGATAATGCACCACAAATGAACACTGCAAAACCTGCTTACAGTCGAGCATGCCCACTGACAACCAGAGCACAACTGATGAGTTATCAGTCTATTGGTACTCCAGTGCTACACAACATTTAGATGATTTTTTTCTTCATCTTTATAACACACAGCATCACAGATGTCCTCAAATGTAAGTCTCTGCAGAGATCAAAAAATTATTTCCTGCAGCCTAAAAAAATAATACAGAAAAATTTATCTGGCTGAAAATCAATGCACCCATGTGGAAATGAATCAACAACTTCTGTAAATTCAAAAAAACATTTTTGAAAATAGCTCATTCCCCAATTGTTTTTTAAAAGTCACCTGAGTGAAAAATTACAGCAAATAAGTCAAACATTTAAGCAAGAAACAAATATATTTGTGAGTTTTATTTAGCCACAGTAAAACACTTGCATTGTGTTAGTAGTAGTATGAAGTTGCTATGTAGTTAAAATTTGCTTCAAGAAATAAAAAAAATTAGTAAAATATTAATGTTCACAACTTCAAATTTAGAAACTATAGGCATAACACATGTTATATCATACATTATTTTTTTAAATTAAAGAGGAGAGGCTAACCAATACAAAACTGCTAATATATAGAATTAGTTTGCTTGGTGCAAAGAATTTTAAACAGTAATTAATAAAATTACAAAAACATACCAAAATATCTTAGTAACTGAATCATGCAAAATTTTTTTAAATACAAAAATTTGACTGACTTTGAATATACACATGACACGGTCATCAACGACAGTTGGCATGACACGCTCAGAAACAACAGACAGTACCTGGAGGGGGGTGCGAACTATCCCATAGGACGGAGACCTTGGATCTCTCTCCCGTTCCAGCTGCAGGGCACTGACACTCTTGTGCTTCACTACTGCGACATTACGAGTGTCACCTGGCCCGCTTGGCGCAGCGAGTGGCGACACCTTCTTCTCAGCATTGTGGTGCCTTGGCGTGACCTCCAACTGCCGGCAAAACTACAATACTATAGCAGCGTCCAGCTTGGCCCTTGTACAGACGTAACTGAGCTTGCACATACTAAACAGCACGCAGGGACAGAAACAAGGCTTCTGCCTTTTCAGTCCTTGAGGAGGAAGTACAGTCATTCTTTTGCTTAAATACGATATAATGATAAGGTTTGTGCACCATTTCTCACATAACAGCAACACACACTTGTTTATGTATTGTAAATTTGGAAAACTTATCACATAAGAATATCCACCATTCGGCTTCCCAGAGCATGTGTGTGGAATGCACACCCATTTACCTGCTCGTATGAAGCTGGCGAGATGCTGTCCACATGTGGTTGGATTTTCTCTAGAAAGCACAAGGTGAGTGGATGGGTTCCAATACATTACACCGCAACAGACTGTTGTGTCTTAATGACGGTGTACATACAGTGCACAAATGAATGGGTACGAGAGTACCTACTAGAAGTATTGATGGTAATGTGCATGACATTGCACCTTGGTATTGTACCGTACACTAACACACACTTGCTCTATTCTTCATAGCTCTCCCTCCTCCCCCAGATAGTTTTCATGTAGGCTGGACCTACCTGTATTGGCGTCCTGGAAATTTCTGATGTAGGTGAGCGAGGATCTAACGCAATCTTGCGTTTGGGCGTTGCTTTAGGCGTTTCGATTCTGCCACGGCAATTTCCATTTGTTTCGTGGAAATGATAATATCTGGCGAAAAATCCACCCATCTTATACTCGAAATGTTACACGCAGTTTCAAATTCCTAGGGGGGAAATTTGGAACAAGTTAATGTTTTTATGGTGAAACAGATAGAAACAGAGTCATAAAAAGATTGTAATTGTTTACAGTGCTAAGAGTACTCACTCATAATCAACGTTACGTCTATCCTAACAAGCGATTCCTCATCAAACACCAATTTTTAAATTGCAGCGAACGGCGAACGTTATTTGAAATTTAAAACAGTCTCCCTAGCACCACAGTACTATCACCACTCGTATGACGATTTTTTCCCTCCGTAATACAAAATGTCTCTTCGTACCCCGTAAATTGTGGCCATTAATCTTAAATTTCGTTTTCGTAAGATGGCATTCCACAGTGGAAGAAACATGGCTGCCCTCTTCAATGAACTGAGCAGCCGACAAACATAGCAGAATGCAATCGATGTGAAAGTGTGTGTTCTTGATAATAATGAGTGAAATACACAAAGTAGTTGAGTGATAGCGAAGTATAGGCGATGGCACAAGTCGCCGGTGGAAAATTCGGGTAATATTATTAAGTGTGCGATGATAGAATACACGCCAACACAACTGAGTACACTATTTGTACGAGCTTGAGCGCCCAGGGGGTACAGAGAGGGGCTCGCTCCATTCCACCTCAAGCTTTATTTTTACTTAATATTTTTAGTACTTTTTTAATTATAATAATTTGAATTAATTTTTAGGTTACAGTTAGTTACTTTTACATGTAACGTCTGTAATTGTTTAATTTTAATAGTATGTTAAGTCTAAATTGTACCATTAAAAATCAGTTAATTTCATCTGTGAATATTCTACTGTTTTTGTGCAATATTTATAATATTGCGTTCTGTAGACCAAAAAAATGAGCAAAAATTGCTCTAGGGTGTAGAGCATGTCAAGAGTTACAAAGCGAACACACACAAATATATACGTGTAAAAAAACATATATATAAAGTTCATAAGCTATATACACTTAAATTGTAGTGGAGAAGTAAAACGTGTAATACAAATACTCAATAACAATATGAATACATGCAAATGTGCACACCCATTAAGTTTATCCTATATATTTTACTTGTGAGCATTAGGGATGTGTAATATTTCACGGAACTGTTCCGGTGAGAGCAACTGTAAGTTAATAAGGTTCCGAGCAAGTTGATTGGACGGTTTCATCGAAATGCTCCCTTACCCACGCTCCTCACCCTCCTATCAAAAAAAATAAACGACATTCGTTTAACTTTTATTTTTTTGTATTTAACTTCTAATTAGTGGTAAAATTATAAACCATATCTTAAAATTTGCATTCCACAAATGTTATGTAAGTACACTGGTATGTTGCAACATCAAGTTATTTCTGGGTTTTTTATTTACCTTTTTATCAAAAATACTGGGTACATTAATGAAAATTGCTGAACGGGAGTGGTTCGTTATCTGAACTATTGTCAGGAAGGCATTGCAAGGCGAGCAGAGATGTAAAGATCCCATGATTGGCTGGAACTATTTGCGGTCTCGGAACTGTTGTGAAATGTATGAAACGTAACACCAGACTCGCACTGGAACAACATAAATAGATGTTTAATAAATAGTTCTATTGACCTATGAACGCTACAGATGTGTCTGCGAATGCAATTGTACTGTTTCTTTCAAGTTGATTAACGGGAAACGTTAATCTTAAAGAGTAAATACATTAATTTATTTGATAAGCCACCTTTAGATCCCAATATTGACTACGAGTGCTCAAGTGATGTAGGCATTGTCAAGAGCCACGTACTTGAAATATACATTACATACATAGTAAGGTACCAGTATAGTAGTACATATGGATACATAATACAGCCTACAGAACTCACAATATCTAAACAAAATAAATTATTAAATATATACAAAATTATATCCTTAAACAATAATCTCTAAAGTTTTTTTAAAATATATGTACTAGGTATATAGTCAATTGTCTAAATATTCATTCACTGGGTAGTATGATTTTGATACTAAGTTTTTTTTTAGTTTTCTTTGAGAACTTCATTTTCCTTGCTATAGAGGCTTTCTAGATCTATTGGTAACTTATTGAAAAGGTTTATTGCCGTGTAACTAAGGCCTTTTTTGGTACAAAGTTAGAGATGTTGTTGGAAGGTGAAGGTTGCTGTTATTTCCTGTTATATATTTATACTTTGTTTTAAAGTTTTCTTTAACTAATAGTAATAGGGAAAAAATATATAAGCTTGGTAGCGTGAAGATATTGTTGGTAACGAGTATCTGTTTGTGTTCTTATGACATATTACTCTTACAGCTGTTTTTTGCAGTATGAAAATTTTTTTAGCTGTTACTGAATCACCCCAAAATTGTACACCATAATTAGCAAGATAATGAAAATAGTACCTTAGAGTTTGTGATGCTACTCATGCATCAAAGTGCAAAAATGGCAGAATTAAGTTTTGGTATTAGAAAATTAGTGTTATGTTTCCAGTTTGAATGTCGATCTGGCTTTAAACGTAGGAATACTGTTGCATCTACATGTTGATTACTTCATTGTTATTGGAGAGAGTATCCAAGTGCAGGTTTGTGCCACGAGGTGAAAATTTGGTAATTATTAAGTTTAGGGGCTTTTCTGAAAAACACAAAAAAATCTCATAATTATGATATATTTCTACTCTACTAATGATTCAGAACACGAATATACTAGGGGCGTAGCTTTAAAATAAGTACAACATNTAATCACGTAGAACACGAATATACTAGGGACGTAGCTTAAAAATAAGTACAGCATATTTTAAAAAATTGGACAAAATTGCGAAATGAGCAGTATAGCCAGTTTGTTTACGTTTCTAAACGAAACGTCCTAGACCAACAAAAGTTGCNTCTACTAATGATTCAGAACACGAATATACTAGGGGCGTAGCTTTAAAATAAGTACAACATATTTTTAAAAAATTGCACAAAATAGCCAGTTTGTTTTCGTTTCTGAACGAAACGTCCTAGACCAACAAAAGTTGCACTAATGGGTTCTGCACAGCTTACCTTGTTCATATTCAAGACGCTGTAATGTTAAAATAAGTAGAACATATTTAAAAAACTTGCAAAATATGTTTGTTTACGTCTATTAACGTCAGAGGAATTATACCGGTCCCCTACCTAGGTGAGTCAATTTACATTCTTTTGGTGTGTTTTATGGTTCCTTTGAATCCCTACAATCCTACATTTGTAGTTTAGTGTAAAACCCAAAATTCTAGGTTAGTCTAAAAATGTAAAATAGTGTTTCACCCATCGTGGGGTTAGGTTCTGTTAGGTTAGGTGGGCACATATTACGAAATTAGTCGGACGTTAATGCCCCTAGTATATTCGTGTTTTGCATCATTAGTAGAGTGGAAATATACCATTTTCCGTGAATTATTTTTATTTTTACAGAAAAGCCTCTAAACTTANAGTAGAGTGGAAATATACCATTTTCCGTGAATTATTTTTATTTTTACAGAAAAGCCTCTAAACTTAATAATTACCAAAAATTTCATATAACTGTTGTGTCTCTATTAACTGTGAGTTCATTTTATGAAAACCAGTTAAAAAGGATGTTTCTTGCATGTTTTGCTTTATCTTCGAGTGTCGCTACGGAGATATCATTTATTAACCTGCACGTGTCTTCAAACAAAGTTGTTATTGCATGCTACTGGAGGACTCTAGGCAGATCATTTATATAGAGTGAGCAGAGTACAGATCCTTGTGATACGCAGTGTATTGTGTTTCCGGGATCAGAAGTAGAGGAAGGATGGTTTTTAATAACAACCACTTGTCTTTCTTGGGGGTAAGTTTGCAATAATTTTAAGAAGTTGTTCCTTATTCCGTAACGCTCAAGTTAGGCTAAGAGAATATTGTGATTGACACAGTCGAAAGCCTTTGCTTACTACGTGCACTTGTTAATATAATGCCTCTAGTGTTTAAATTTTGTGTTAATTCATAAGTTGCTTTACTCTATGAAGATTTAGTTCGAAATGCAAACTGGGCTGCTGATATAATTTCTTAGGTATCTATGTGATTGTGCAATAATTTAGATATTATTTTTGAGAAGGTAGTAAGGGGAGAAATGGGTCAATAATTTGTACGCTTGTTCTTTCACCTGTTTTATATCTAGGTATTACTGCTGCGTGCTCAAGTCTTTCTGGGGGACTCAACACGACTAAGTATGCCATTGGGAATTACACTTGGGGGTTCTTACAGTTCATTTGCACAGTGCGAGGAAATGTGTACAAAGATTGTATGTCGCTAGTTGACCGAACATGTAAATTGTAACGAAACTGTATGTACACGATAATGAATGAAATTGGTTTCACAATATATTTTATGGCATACAATGAAGTAGTTGCACCATAGCAATAATTTAATAGCAAAGTGCTTGTATAAATTTGTATATCACCACACCCTTCTATTTCAAAAACCCTGTCAACAATAACATATTTTGCATGTTGTTGGCTCCTTTCTGGGATATGATATATGTTAAATATAATTATTAATATACAATTTTGCATTATACAAATAAATGGTACGTGTAATAGCCTACAATAAAGAAAGAACTTAGCAATTATGGTAATCCTACAAATATTATAAATGTGAAAGCCTGCGTGTGTGTATGTTTGTTACCACACAGCTCCATAACGGCTGAACGGCTGTTGATGAAATTTGGTATGTAGGTACTTTAAGTCCTGGAATAGGACATGGGATACTTTTTATCCTGGAAACTGGTACAGTTACTGTGGAATAACAACAAAACATAATTCTGCAACGGCTGGGAACGTGACCGAAATATTGTTTTCCTCTGGTGTCAGAGTTTATCAGGCCGCCCAAGGATATCTGAAATGGCTTAACGACTGCTATCAATCGATAAAATCCGGGACCGAATATTTAACGTGCCCTCCGAAGCCAGGAAGCGCTCAGATGTTATGTCACCTAACGGTCACACATCCAAATGTGTACCGCTGGGAACGTTACTTAACTTTTGTGATCGATTAAGATCCCTCAGCCAAGCGCAAAAATTAATACCTAGGTACACTTTTTTCTAAAGCTACAACATGATGAAACTCAGGTTTTGATTTTCACACATGGACGCTGGAAAGCGGAAATGTGGTAACTACGCGATAGTTGCACAGATACACTCCAAAAACCTCATATACTTCTTGGTATCGGGTAAGAAATATTTCTTTCCTTTTAGGTTGTCGTAATCAGTTAAAAACTAGGCCAACATAGTACAATTTTATAATTCTGTTTTCGCGTAAATGAATTGTCTTTTCCCAATTTATTTATTAGTGTGTCACTGTAAAACTCAATTGTACCTGGGCGAAGCCGGGCCGGTTCGCTATTATACAATTATATGAAGATATGTATATACAATTTGAAAAATTGTAGTTAATTAGGACATTTGTATAAAAAAAACATACATACTTCCAACATGTAGGTTACATAAACTATCTTAATAAAACATAGTTAAATTTGTAGTAATTTAGATAAGAAACAAGATATATTTTAAAAATGTACAGATTTTTTAATAATATTGATATATATATGTACCGAAGAATTTATGATTTAAGGAATTCTGCAGTGCTATTAACACAGAACTCAAGTAGGCCAACTTTGAAACAATGTGTAAGAGGCCTGGGCCCAGGATTAGTGGGAAACGTGTCTTGGCAGGCAAGAGCACCAGATGTCATNCCGGCAAGAGCACCATGTTGAAATACCAGATGTCATGGTGTTGAATTTCAGGTTGGATTTCTGTGTTTAGTGGTTAAGTTTCCTGTAAAGCCAGAAATAGNCAGGCAAGAGCACCAGATGTCATGGTGTTGAATTTCAGGTTGGATTTCTGTGTTTAGTGGTTAAGTTTCCTGTAAAGCCAGAAATAGTAAGGTTTGTTATTTATTTTTGGAGGAAAGCATGAGAAACTGATGGAAGAAGGTGGGTTTTAGTATTGCCCGTCGCTTTTATTTTGTATGCCATCGATGTAGCACAACTTTTACGATGGGTGCGGTTCGCAACGTGCTAGGCCGTGCCATTCACGCACCAGCAACAGTTGGGGTGTGGTGGTGTCGGGGACATGACCGTGGGTTTTACGTCTGCGTGTTAGCGTGTAGTATTTTCTTTGGGATGTAGGAACGAAAAGAAAGTAACAAAATAAATACCTGGCTTTCATGGCTCAGTTCAACAAATCTAGATGACAGCTTTCGTGTGGCACCAACCTCGCTGCACCAACCTCGGAAATGTTTCCACCCGCACCCAAAATTGCTGCTGGTCATTGTGGGCACCCACCCACGCATCACGCACGCACCGTGCCAACTCAAGGTCACGCTCACATCATAATCATATGCCTAATTGAACGAGACTACATTTATTTCAGTTATTATGGTGTCGGAATGCGATCGTTAACATCGCCACTGCCATGCTGGTACCCCATGCGTGTGTCTGATTTTAAACGCATATTCATGTCGTAAGTTGCTCTTGAATAGATAGCCGCTGAATAAAAATTTTATTTGCTTGTTTAATCTATTACATACAAATAATTTACGTCAATGATTACACACATGCAGTGGAGTGAGTTGTGTAACCATGATCAAAACATTATTTTACTTAACATGAGTTATGGAAAGTTAAGACAGCTGCAGGTATTTCAGTCTCGGTAGGCCCAGCTGGTTTATAACAAGATTTGTGTAAGCTAATTATTCCAATTAAAAGCCATACATATTTTTTATCTTACGTATACCCACAAAACCTATGTATTAATTTAGTGTGATATGTTTTCATCATAAATTAAGTTGAAATCCATAGCCTGTTAAAAACAGCATTCATTCTGAATATTAGTTCCAGAAACTGAGAAATTCGTAAAAATTGTAACTTTGAGTATTACAGATGTTTGCTCGTTTTCCAACTTGGTTTTTTTACATCCTAAGCAGCTTTCTCGTGTTAGTGGCTGTGAAAATTAAAGAAATAGTTGGAGACATTTGTCTCTTCTTGTGTGGTAACACAACACACAGCTGAGTGGCAGTGCCCGAGAAGGCACTGAAGTTGAGCACGGTGCAGCCATTGGAGAACTGATCACCTGCCTACAAAAAAAGTGTGGGTTTAATGTGTTTTGTGCGTGTGTCCTATATCAGATAATGCAATGACAGTGGGGCATTTTAGAGATAGGTACTCTTCATACATATTGAGCCATAAAAAAATTCTACAGCGGTTGAATGGAAACTATTCTGTGACTCTCCTAGGGGCGTAAGTAGACACAAAATGTGTCAGTAAGCTAGTTTCTGCGGACTCACGACAAGTGAGAGGTTTGGTTGAGATAGTGTGACGGATGGGAGCATGTGTGTTGCAGGTTGGCGGTAGTGGTGGTGCGGCCTGGCAAATATGCAGCGTGCGCCGCATGGGCAGGCACTCGGCACAGGCGTGGTCAGCCATACTCGGCCCGCCCGTTCAGCCACTGGGGCGGGTCCAGGCCACGCCTCCTGCTGCGAGACATACACCCCCTCACGCCCCTGGGTGCCCAGCCACGCCGTGGTGTCGCCATGTTGGTGGCCCGGGTGCTCCGCGGCGTGCTCAAGATACGCTACCTGGTGCTGGGCGGTGCCGTCGGAGGTGGCGTCACGCTCCAGAGGGTGAGTGTGCGGTCATTTTATCTGCGAGACTGCGGTTACGAGCGCAGCAGGTGGCTATACATACAGTGCCTGGCAGACGTCTGGGCACGTCGCGGAGGGTGGGAAGTGGGATGCACGTCACAAGGGGGAAGAGATGCTCGCACAGAACTGATCAGGCTATCAGCTGTCTCACAAACAGCATGTGGTGTGTTCTTACTACTGTTACCGAAGACTGAAGCCCAGATGTTTGAGGGTCGACACATTTACTGCCAAGCCATTTTGTTGTCATACTGCTGCAGACGGGTCTACAACAGGTTACACACTAGCGAGCATGAGAGAACTTGCGTGCCCAGGCATCTGCCGGGCAATATGCATTCCTTTATGCTGTTGCAAGTGCATTTGCCACTCGTAGAGTGAGGCGGTAAATCCCCAATTGCAAATTGCCAGCTCACAAGTTGCAGCGTCCAGGCTGTGATATGTTGTCTCCTCCCATAGACGTTCGACAAGTGGAAGGAAGCGATGCCAGACCTGTCGTGGCTGGACGAGTACTTCCCCGACTCGGAGCGGCTGGATGCCTTCCGCGGTTCGTTACTGGCTGCCAAGGACAAGATGAAGGACAGCTTGCAGATTGGTGAGTGAAGCCACTGCTAACAGATACAGGCTTATCCAGCTCAGACGTTCACCCCAAATATCATCCAAGCTGCTGAATGTATCACAGTTTTGATTTCAAATTCGTAAATGGCAATTCGTGGTTCATAAGACACCATCTTTGTCTGTTCCGAGATATAATTAAGTACTAAGATATTTGTATCTACTTTGGTTTTTTTCAAATAGGAATATACCCATTACTCTCGATAGCATAACACATTATTAAGCGGCGAGTTCAGTGACATTTTTTTGAAAATTTTCTATAACTTATGTACGTACTTGTTTTTTATGTTATTTTCAATTTTAAATGTAACAGGGCTCCCCTAATACCAAGGCCTTGCCATTTGGGAGCACTCAAAAATGTCAAAAAGTTGAATGAATGTTTCTGAGTCGGAGTGCACTGTGCAACGGTAGCGTAGACGGTGCGTAGCGGGAGCTCGGCGGGTTGTCAGAGCCGCGGTGCTGTTACAGACCCGCGGCTCAAGGCCCTGGGAGCAGAGAAGTACCAGGACTTCCGCGACTGGTTTGACAGGCGCCTCGATGATGCCATCCAGGCTGCGGAAAAGAACGAGCTCGACTCTACCGTCACCAACGGTGAGTACATAGAATTCATTTTTTCGTCATGTTTACTTCCTGGTTTAAAGTTTTATGCTGATACACCACAGAAGAGAAATCTGAGTCAAGGCTTATGTATCACAACTAAAAGCTCTTTCTGATGATAAATAATTATTTACAGAATGATGCTTCTGAAACAGTAAAACTTTAACAACAAACTTACTGTTAATGCAAGTGAGCTTCGGCATGTCAAACTTGCTACAATCTTGCCAAAGGTGATGTAATGTCATTTAGTTTTGTTTGACTAGTTTGTTGGCATGTCTTTTGAATTCAATTACTTAGCTTAGGTGTGTAAAAATGTTTATTAAATTTCATCTTTTCTTGAAGTCTATGTAGGGTCTATTTAGATATTTTAATGATTCTCCTTTGAGATTCCACTTAAAGAGTAAGTTTGCACTTTTGGAAATATTACGACACACTCGACACCACTAGTGAGTGTTATCATATATTGTAATATAACCATAGAGCCGGCAGCGACCTCAGCTAAGATGGAAAACTACAAACTTTGTGTGAATAAACCGTGGAAGTTGAGCATCTTTTTCACTGATGCTTTCCATTTCCTAGATGCTGTATGCTGGTGGGTAAAGGACTTTGACAGGAAATGTTTCATTGTTCACAAAGGCAAGACATATACAAGAAGAATAATTCAGAACTACCTGCCACTTTTTATGTCTGTCAAATCGGTGGAAAATTATATGCAGTTCATACATTGTGGATTCAATCATCTTCAAATTCAATTTGAGTCATCTGCATATTTGGGAAAAGCTGGTTCGAATTGGTACAACTCTACTAGTTAGTAAGGTTACTTTGTCAGCCTTAGTTTCGTTGCAGTTTGTTGTGGGGAAAAGGATAGTTAGGAACAATGAGTGGGGGTGTAAGTTGCCACGAAGTGGTCACGTGCCTGTGGGAATATCGTAAACACTGATACACACGTAAGTGGACAAGTGAATTATAATTGTGCCCCAGGCCACTTGCCTTCCACTATGAGGAACCAGGTTTGCTTCCCGGCAGGAAGACGCTTGTATTTTTGTGTGTGGGAAGCATGATGGGTGTTGCTGGTTTTCTTGGGGTACACTAGTTTCCTNGATTTTCTTGGGGTACACTCGTTTCCTCCAATATTCATATTTTGCTTCACCTTGCTTCATCCCGCATTGGTGATGACCTCAGCCGTTAATTCCTACCCAAATTTCACCAAAATTTCTTGCAAGGTTCTACATTTCTCGGTAACTGTGTTTCCATTTTTTAATAATTTATTCATCCTGAATTTTATTTGCTTATCTGATGTATGTTCAAACAGGCTACACAAATAATATACATCACTTAATGGTTAACGCTAATGATTTGCTCTCAGCACTCGAGTGTTCCGAGTGAGATATACTAGTGAAATTTAGACATTCGTAACGTGAATGTTTGTGTTGCTTGTGCCGGAAATTGCTGAGTCTCTTTATTTCAAGTCGAAATGCGATGACGTTTAATTCGACATCACGATTCCGTGCAGCAGCATTTAGTGTGTGTCTACATAAGCTCTAGTTACAGCGANTATACTAGTGAAATTTAGACATTCGTAACGTGAATGTTTGTGTTGCTTGTGCCGGAAATTGTTGAGTTATTTCAAGTCGAAATGTGATGACGTTTAATTCGACATCACGATTCCGTGCAGCAGCATTTAGTGTGTGTCTACATAAGCTCTAGTTACAGCGAACTGTGTCCCCACGAGTCGCCATCACTCTTGTGCAGAAGGCGGTAGTAATCTGAACAGAGTACCAATGCAAACCTGCATTTCCAGCTTTCTCGTGTCCAGTGTTTGTGGAGTGATATATATGTGGACATAATGTAACATCATTAATATGAATTACTGAGTATTGTATTTTGGCTACAAGCATAAAAAGATTGAACTTTCTAATTTCAGGTTATACTTCTGNACTGTGTCCCCACGAGTCGCCATCACTCTTGTGCAGAAGGCGGTAGTAATCTGAACAGAGTACCAATGCAAACCTGTATTTCTAGCTTTCTCGTGTCCAGTGTTTGTGGAGTGATATATATGTGGACATAATGTAACATCATTCTTATGAATTACTGAGTATTGTATTTTGGCTACAAGCATAAAAAGATTGAACTTTCTAATTTCAGGTTATACTTCTGNATATGAATTACTGAGTATTGTATTTTGGCTACAAGCATAAAAAGATTGAACTTTCTAATTTCAGGTTATACTTCTGTTTGCATCACTTTGGATTTGACTCTGTTGTTCATTAACTTTGTCATGTAGGTTGGTGCTGTATGTATATACGTACCTACTAAATCCTGAAGGCTTTCAAAGGAATTATTACATTTTCACAAATTTTTATTTGTTGTTCTGTAATATGTTAGACCGAAACTGTTTATCTAACTTTATAATTTTTGCTTATCATGAATTTAGTTAGTTCGATAATTGTCATTAGTGCAGTCACAGTATTTATCCCACAGTGTTGTTTACTACGAAACATTGTGCCTGTATTTTCCTTCTAGGATGCCGAGCGACATTTCTTGACAGGTAGACGGCAACACATCTACCGTAGTTAGAGTTCATTCACAGTTACTTCCAACTTTCCTGAAGCCCTGCTAAAGTTATACTTCCAATATGTTCCTCCGCCTCGTGCAAACAAAGAGTAACCTAGTATATAAAATTGCACCAAAGGTCAATGAACCACATTCGTGCGCACTCACTCTAATAATATTTTGCATAAAAACTATTTCTTACTATACATTACCAACACACCTATTTGTCACTGTTTTTATTTATATTAATTGAAAATGAAATATTATAATTTATAGATAAAATAAAAGTAGAAGTTCAATTTAACGTAAAATAATGTACTTTAAGTTAACAGAAGTATAAAACGCTTGTGATACGTGACATATGTAGGAAACAACCAAACACGTCGTGCATGGGGTGATTTTTCAAAGGTTTGTTTCAAAAAGAGCGAAGAAACTGCAAATAGACTATATCTTCATTTTCTAGGATAAACTGCAAACTGGAATACTGAAATGAAGACTGTTGAAAAAAAAAAAAAAAAAAACCAGCAGTTACTTTGTTGAATGAAAATAATGTGTTGCGTGGCAGTTTACTAATTTTGTCTGTAGTTTCCTGTTTTCTTGTCCTGTTTATGTAATCACATGCTAAGTTTGTGAAGATGTGTTAATATTTCAGTAGAGGCTTCCTTTTGTTTTTTGCATTCAAGTGCTTAGTGTAGGAGTTGCTTTGAATTAGTGAACTTTAGAATTACTAATTTTTAATTTTGTTCAAAATTGAAAAATACTACTTTGTGCAGGCCTACCTGTCAGTTGGAAGACGTGTGAGTAAATCAATCAGTTTCGAATTAAACGTATTGTCGAAAGTAACATTAATTGTGTGGGCTGTGTTTGTGTCATTACGTGGTTGTGTTACAGTGGTGATGGAAATGGAATTGTCCAAACTTGTTTGCTCACTTGTTGTTCTCTACTTCTGTAGGTCTGCAAACTTTGTCGGCCATGTTAGACAGCCTCTATCCAGGTGTGTAGCTCTATCGTAGCGTTGATAACTGAGTGTGTGCATGCAGGGTACAGTAATTACGTTTCCTGAGGCTCCGTATGTGCTATCCATAATGCTCTCCTTCATTCACAATAACATTCTTATTACAAATTTTTGTGGCAAAGCTTTAGTCGTCACACATAGTATACGCTGCTATTGTTTACTGACAATTTTCAATGCAGAAACTAGATTTATATGTTGATAATGTCAGCTGCCTTGCTGCATGAAAATGCCTGGCAAAATTCTTGGAGCTTATCAAAATGAAAAGTGCACAAATGAACAGAACAAGGGATTGTGTTACTCCATATGATTTAGTCGACAGTCGAGCTTTGTTTGTCGAGATGATGCAAAAAGCAAGGAAGTGTTGGTAATGTTTCTTTCAGTATAGCTCACGTTGATGCATGACGTCTATTAGGAATGGCAACGACGTCACTGTCGGACAAGGGTTCTATAGTGCCGGTCAGAGGCACTTGCGTCGCTTTACCTGGATAGGGTCTCACCCAGTGTAGATCCTGGATCGGCGACTGCTGGCCTAGTGCAGCTGCTGGGCTGATCGCTGGTGTGGGCAGCTATGGCGCCTGGTAGGTTGGTTGCAGTGCCTGGGAGTGCGAGCTGGCATGGCCCCAGGGGTACTGGTAGGTCCTGTCATAGGAGGACTACGATCGGGTGCTATTCGCCGGCGATCTTATGGGGTGGCTGGAAGAGGGAGTTACGGGGACTGGGAGATGAGGCCTAGCCAGTTGTCGGGTGGCTTGAGCTCGATCCCATGGGGAGGGACTGCTGAGGGCAGACGGCAATGAGTTGCAGAGCAACTGATTATGTTTAGAGGCTGTAGCTGGCCTCTTAGCTCTCCACCTGGCACCACTTCTATGAGTGAAGAGCATACGGGAAGGTACTACGATCTACCACACGAAGGAGGAGCAGGCGACGAGTTCCCCGGCAAAGCATGTAACCAGAAGGGGTTACGCCAACCAGAATCAGTCCTGTCATTCCAACCGGCGAAGTTGAACGTGGTGGATGGAGTGGGTTAGCTGATCTGGATGTCTAGCTGCTTCGTCGCGTGTGTTCCTAGTGGTGGTTGCTCTGCCGTACATGCACACCAGGTACCTTTGTGTGCCTGGTCCACAGTATGGGTGGCTGTCTAATGGGTTGTGTTGTGGTGACTTACAAGCACCCGGTTAAGAGTAGTCCGCTGTCCTACACTAGTTTCGGTAATGTGGTTGTAAAATGCGGTATCCTGCTTTGGCGGGTTTGACATTTATGAGGTCTGAAATCACAATCGCCCTAGAATAAGCACATGAGGTTAGGTAAGAATACGTGTTTATTCCCCAGAGGAATAGACACGGTGGCTCATACTATCTCCTAGCTATCAATTGAACTTAAACCAGTGGAAGTAGACTACGGTAAACCAGGTGAAGGGGACCTGGACCAAAACTAAACAAGAGCAGTAATAGGTTGGGTAGCGATTACAACAACTGACCCTAACTAATCTATACTGTTGTCCAGAAGGGACTCTGGGTTCACTATCAAAGTGGTACTGAGTGTAAGGGGGTGAAGACTTCTTCAAGTGTCGCTGGACGCAGGTCTGGAAAACTTCTGGATGGTAACGGTGATCCTTTGTGAGGAAGGCGGTGGGCAGAGTGCTCCAGCACACGAGGTGGGGGAGTGAGCAGCAGAGTATACAACTGACGTCGTGGGGCTGCACGCTGGGGTATGTAGTCTGCCGGCTGCTGGTCCTTCAGCTCCATTCGGCTGGTCTGGTATCTTCGGGCCAGAGCTCCTCCCTTAGCGGCGCAGGCAGCATTCTCTCGGGGGAGGCTGGAAGTGCTAGTTTCCCCTGCGTGCAGGTTGCGTCGCTACCGCGATCTTAGGAGCAGAGCTGGGCTTCGTTGTTGGCTTCTGCAGCACGCGGGGTNCATTCTCTCGGGGGAGGCTGGAAGTGCTAGTTTCCCCTGCGTGCAGGTTGCGTCGCTACCGCGATCTTAGGAGCAGAGCTGGGCTTCGTTGTTGGCTTCTGCAGCACGATTACCGGACACGTGGCGTCTGACATAATGGCATAGACAGCCTCGGCTGCCATGTCCTTGGGTGCCACTTGTCTAGGGATGTGCAGGTTGGCTCTGGAAGAAAGTTTCCCTGGGTTCAAACCCCGCTCGGGATGACATGACATCACTTGAAGATGTGGCTGAGTCATCAATAATTCATATGCCAGTACGCCCCACGCGTCAACAATGTGCACCAATACAGAAGGTAGGTTGTATTTGTCAAATAATGGAAAGAAATGTTCCCGGAGTCTTGATAGTCATGTAGAGACATTTGTGTAAATTTGAATATTGAATTAAGTAGAGAAATATGGATAGCATGGACCAGATTTTATTTTGCTTTGGTTACCTTTGTTATAACCTGCCACTACCTGTTGAGATATAAATAGTATTTTCTTGTGTTGTACCTGACTGCATTGCTGAAAAAGGAATAGAATGAACAGAGGTTGTAGAATTTGTATTTCATTTTTATATTATTCATATGTAAATGTAATGGTATTTTAATGCAAACTAGAAAGAAATATAAAACAGGGTGTTCACTCACAGGGAAATGTCGGGGAATTTTCACCTGGGTCAAGGAAAATGTAAATAATTTGCTACTCTGCAGAAGTTGTTAGTTGTATGAATACGGGGTAATGTAATGATAAGTATATCCGAGCTGAAATTTCAATTTGTGAATTTGTGAACTTGCAATAATACATTTTTGCGAAGTCAATATGACCTGTATGTACAAAATAAATTATTTTTGTGTGAAGTCATTAGCGTATATTGCGAGAAATATAGATGGGGTGAATAAAATGTTGGCCCTGCTTGCTTGGTCTGTTGCAATGTAATTAAATTCTGCTTCACTGATAGCATTTTGTTCTGTCTTCGGTGGAAAAAAATGGTATTGACCCTGAAAATAGGTCAGGGAAAATGGTGAGATTCTGCCTGGAAAACAGGGAAAAGTCAGAGAATTCCAAATTGGGATTTCAATGGACATTCTGTAAAAAGGAATAATATTTTTTGTTTTATTTATTACCGTAAACCTCGGAAGTAAAATACAGAGATACACCCCTACAGTTTTTACAAATTGTCCAGACAAGGAAATGACACAAAGTGGTGTTATTTGTTGCTCTGTTGAAGATTTGAAGACTCTCCGTGATTGCTGGGGAGAGGTTCATGTGTATTGCCAAGAGTGGCAGAGTTGCCTCTTGCACTCCATTTCCACTTCAAGTTCAGATAAATGGAGAATAATGTCAGAATTAACACATAACTTTCATTGGACATGTAGCGCAGATTGCCCATTGTCTTAGAGTCTCCTTCAATGCCATCCCATCAGGGAAGTTCCCTCCCACTTTCCTGACAATTTTGATAGTGTCTGTACTACATTTTAATGAATTGAGCATGTTGTACAGTGAGGTGCAGTATTCCATCGGAAGCCACTTTACTTCTTCTTGATCAGCTACTGTGAACTGTAGGTTTTCATTTTGGAGCACGCTTAACCTCTAGTTCCGTCTCCCTTGAACATACTATTCTCCTCCCCTCTTTCTGCCTGCTTTTCATTTCTGCTCGGAGACAGTGAGAGATGGTACTTCCAGTGTCCAGTTTCTTTCAACTACCACAGGGGCTGAGGTAGTGAAGTGGTTAGACTACTTCTCTCTCACCTAGGCGAACCAGGTTTGATTCCCAGCAGGGTCACTCCCAGATGATCGTACGTGGGAATTGTGCCAGACTATGCCGTTGGTCGGCGGGCTTTCTCTGGTATCTTCCGTTCCCCCCACCCTTGCATTCCGGCACTGCTCCATGCTCACCTCGCTTCATCGTCATCGGCTCTCAATACCCAGTTCTTAAGAACCGCTTGAACATCTCCACTCTTTTAGCAAAATTGTAGTGTCAGCTCGTAAACCTACTTAATTTCAGGCATAAGACCTGTTACATCGTTGGGAAACATACATATCCTTGAAAATATAATGTAGATTTTTAAAGCTTTTAGTAATCACGCAACTAATTATTTTTCTTGAATGCCTTATTGTACCACATAGTCTAGATTTGTAGTTACTTTTAGTGTTTGTACACTTTGTATGGAGGTGTACTGTGCGTTTGAACAAGATATGCTTGTGGTTACACTATTGTGCATATCAACATGTGCATCCTCTTTCTCTCATTTCCTTTCATGATCAGAGAATTGTATCAGATTTTGCTTAGTCAAGGTTTGGTCCTTGTGGCATGCCCAACAAATGACCTCATCGCTTGATCGTTGTTTGACATAGTATTCTCCTGTACCAGTAAGGACAGGTTAACATCTACGCTGATCAGTTAGGAGGCAATTTTGTTGTGAACTGTAGGCCTAAGTGGTTAATATTTTTGCCTGAAATTTTTTTTATTTAACTGTATTTTTAATGACACCACAACATTAATTTTAATGCATTCTCTTTGTTTTCATTTTGCTTGTCAACTCAAATAATTGTGTATACATTTTCTAGCGAGTTCAACAGAGATGAAAGGGCATGTTAACAACTTAAATTAATTCATAACAGCCTGGCAAGGTATTCATATGTGTGGTGCTTGCCGTCAGGATTTTTAACAACTTTATAACAACTCTGGTGTTTCATAAGGATTCAGAGATAGTGCTTTATTCTCGCGTGTATTGTCTGTATAATAGAACATGTATCCTTGCTAATTGTGTCATTCTTGATCAAACGTGTTCTATGCTAATGCTTAAGTATAAACTACATAATAAATACATCAGTTCCTTTCCTTTTTTCCTAAAAGATTTTCTGCCAAAAAAATTAAATATAAAAAAAAAGTTATGCTGTTTTTTAAAAAAGTTATTACTTGTAGCATACCTGCGGCAAGATTGAAAGTTTGTATTGTATTCCCTAATAAGTGACAATCAAAAATTTGCGCAGTTGTAATTACAAAATCTGTGTATTAATAATTTTGTAGTAAGTGAATTTTTCCCCCACCCTTGCTTTTTGTTTTCAGAGTTAACTTTATGAGGTGGCAACCCTGCATGTTCTTTATTGGGTGGAGGTGGATATAACTTAATGACATGCATGCTTAGTTTGCAGTATAGTGTGCAGTGGGCGTTTGCTTTGATTTATTTTGGTGGTCGGGTTTGTACTAGTTTTTATTTTGTTGTTCTGACTGTGATGGGCCCTCTCTTGAGATACGGGTGTCGCTGTGTGGTAGAGTAGTTCAGTTGTGCTGTCGCCAGGCTGAAGTGTGGTTGCTCTGGTTATTGTAGAGCCACAGTTGGGCGTGCGTGTGAACACTGTGGCCTACACAAGGCCGGTAGGGGCAGAAAAGCCAGATGAAGACAGGAAAGGAACTGGTGAGTCTGTAATGCTCGACACTTTATCACTTGCTTTGCTTACTAACCTAACTCGTACAGCATTCGCAGGCTTTATTTCGCTAATATTGGCAGTCTGATCGTAACTTGTTCCAGATAGTTGTAAGTTGGCATCTTTGCCTGTTCTTGTCAGTTAGCACTGAACAAAGATAACCTGGGAAAATGCCTCGTGTCATTTTTTTTTTTTTTCCCCTTTCTTTTTTCCCCCCATCCTTCCAGTTCTAATTCGCTGGAATAAATTCAGTTTTGTGATTCCCAAAATTTTTTACTCTGGTCACAAGTGCTACCACTTGTCAATACTACATTATTAAATGCCACTTTATTATAGTGAAGCAAAACAAGATGGCTGTTTTATCTCATTGGAGTTATGTTTAAATTATTTCGTTATTTTTTTACAGTGGTATTTCATAAATAGTTGTCTCGCTATTCCAAGATTCGCAGTATAGTAATGTTATTTGCTAGTAAATTTCATTGTGTATCTTGTTTTAATTTTTGTTTATTGAGTTTGATGCATGCCACATCATCTGAAACAGCATGCATATCATTCGAGCCCATAGTTTGTCAACCCCCTTCCCCTTCTCTACCGTACCACTCCACGAGTCCTATCACCACTCACTATGTGCTTTCACAGCCCCACATCAGCAACAGTGCAAGCCATAGAACCCAGACTGGTAGCTCGCCTGGTCGCCCCCTGCCACCCCCTGTCGCGTGCATACTTTGAATGCAGGAGGGCAGTTACCTAGGTTATGCAGCTATCTCTCTGTGCCACCTGCTCCGGAATGAGCTGAAGACAACAGGTAACCAGCTGGAGTCTTTCACACCCTCGCTCAGAGGGCAAGCAACTGATCACCGACTCCAACACCTCGCTGTTAAGAGCCGCTCAAATCTCTTCAATCTAATCACTGGGAGTCTTTATTCTGCCTGTCTTGCAAATCTTTCTACCACTTCAAACCCCTACCTCTCACCCTCTCCATCCATCTCTCATATCTCTCTCACCTCTCCCCCTCCCTGACATCGCTTTCTCCTCTCGAACATTTCCCCTTCCCTTTTCCCCCTCTCTAACCATATAACGTCTTCCCCTTTTTCACCCCTTCTGCCGCTCTGCTTCACCTCTCATCCTCTCTCTTCCCCCACTTTCCGTGTGTATATTTCTGTCTCTCTACACATGTACACACATACATATATATAAACAGTACTTTAATTTATAGCTGCTTCACTTTTATTTAAACACTTTAGAGACACAAGTATTAGTTGTAGATCTGTGGCACAAGTAACGGTCAGTGCGAGGCAGAAAGCTACTCGCTGTGTGGCAAGGAGAGGAACGAACCAAGCAGGGCTCTCAGGAGTGCTGGAGGAGAGTGATGTGTGTGTGTGTGCGCCTGCAGGCAAGGATCAGCAGGCGCGGCTGGACCAGGTGCAGGAGGACGCGATGCGCGTCCAGCTGCAGTACCAGCGCGAGCTGGAGCGCCTCGAGCGGGAGAACAAGGAGCTGCGCCGGCAGCTGCTGCTGCGCAACGCCAAGCGCCCTACCAAGGTCGCCAAGGTCAGCCACTCTTCAAACTACTCTTATGTCGTCCTTACTCACAAGTCTTCACTAGGGCAGAAGATGCAAACACAAGTACTTGTGGATAGAGAAAGCACACAAGTTGCTGGACGACACTTTTTTTCACATAGACGTGCCCGGCACAAAAACAAGTGACATCAGATGTGAGTTTGTCAGCCAATATCCACGAGTGAGTTCTTTTACTTATAGTTCAAATTCTAAATAGTTGCACATTTTAGGGAGAAAATTTGACAAAAACTGTGATTTGTCTACGTTTTCACACGTATGATATTTCTCTCATAATTCTCGTTTCATGTTCCAACTACGTATGTAACACAAGTTTCTATGATAATGAAGATTTTGTTGCATAATGTAACTCTCTCTTTCATAAAGAGTTTGCAACCAAAACTTTACCTAACANTATGATAATGAAGATTTTGTTGCATAATGTAACTCTCTCTTTCATAAAGAGTTTGCAACCAAAACTTTACCTAACATCGTACAATACAAAAATATAGATAAGACATGTGTATTGTATTCTGGGCACATTTCAGGCCAGAGTGGAGAAGTTACAAGTAAGCAGTAAAATTAAAAACAATTTCTTAAAAATCTCTATGGTAGTTTAATGGGTATGGAAAATTATACTGCAGTTATTTTGTACATAATGAAATTGTAGTTTGTGAGAGACAAGAGAATACTGTATTGTAAAGGAATGCGCTCAGTTTGCCTTTCATGGCTTATTCAGCAGCAAATAAGTAGATTTATCTGTTTATATTCTAGCTGTAAAACAATGATGGAATGACAGATGCATTGAGATATAAGTACATACCGTATATTTTGGTATACACATCCATACCCATGATAATAGCATTTCAGGTTTGTTTCTATACATTGTTGCATATTATTGCTTTTGTAGCCAAACTCACACTGTGATGTACCAACTGTTAGCTACAAGATGTCTGTTTCAAAATAGGAACTAGAATTGCACATGCTGGAAAATTAATTTCTGCTGGAATTCTCCAACAATTTGTAAAATAGTTGTGGAAGAGTATTTGTTTTGTATGGCTGCCCAACGGTAAAGTCAGACATGTTGCAGGTGGCAGAAGCCGTTAAGTAGTTTTTGCAATTCGCAAAGCTAAAAATATTTTAATTTTATTTAGTAGGTAGCGAGTTAATGCATTGTCCGTCAATGGTGGCCGCAGTCGGAGTAGTTGCCAAGAGTTCTCACCTCCCACCAAGGCAAACTGGGTTCGATTCCTTGCGGGATCACTCCCGGATTTTTACATGTGGGAATTGTGCGAGACGATGTCACTGGTCCGAGAGGGGATTCTCTGGGATCTCCTGTTTACTCCGTCCTTGCATCCTGGTGCTGGTGCATATCCACCTTGTTCCAACCTCGTTATTAAGAGCCACCAAATTACCTCTCCACTCCACCCATACCTCATCCGTTCTCCAGGTCAGCTGGGAATGACAGTTGTGTTCCTCACAGTTGGCCACACTGAGCATGAGTCCCTCGTATCACCCGTTGTGTCCCTGCAGTGTAGACAGGAACAAAGTGTGGATGTGACTTTTCTACTGTCCTCGGAGAAGACAGTAACGTGTGTACGACGCCAGCCGAGTGTCGGTGTGTTGACGTGCCTGACGGAGGGAGGTGGGGGTGTTGTTTGTGCAGAAGTCGCTGATCGACATGTACTCGGAGGTGCTGGACGAGCTGAGCGAGTACGACTCGGGCTACAGCGTGCAGGACCACCTCCCCCGCGTCGTGGTGGTCGGCGACCAGAGCTCCGGCAAGACGTCCGTGCTGGAGATGATCGCCCAGGCCAGGATATTCCCCAGGTACCGCCGTCCATTGCTTTACGTTACCGTGCGTGCTAAACGGTGAAACTCGCTTGAGAAGTTTGTGGAGGGACTGAAAAATTTAGGTGTATTAATCAGGAAAACTGTTTGAAAGGGTCAACAAATTAATTCTGTGTTATAGACAAGGGGCAAAACTATTGTAAACTGCGTAGGCAGGCAAAATTTTTTAAAAGGGAATTTTTAATTTGTTTACGTACTGCCCCTGTGAGTACCTACCTTTTCCGTCTCCTTTTTAAGTGTTTATTTTACATATAGTTGGAGCCATGGAAAATTTGCTTTTGCCATAAAAACTAATTTTTATACGAGTTTTAGTGTTGTAAAACGAACAAACTCGATTTTTTTTCTTTTCATGGTAATGCTACAAAAAAGTTGGAAAAAACACAAATTCTCATGAGAGTGAATAAAGAAACTGAGAAATTAGTTTATAACTTTGCTTCTACTAGTAATTCATCCCTGCACAGGAATATCCCTTTTCTACAATCCTAGACATATTTTGTTAATGCATCTTTAAATTTAGTATTGCCACCTGTTCCAATTTGGGCTGATATCGCCTCTGGTGTGAGGGTTAAGTTAGTTTTGTGTGAATATTGGGCACTTTGTATGACGTAATTTTATTTTTAAAATGCAGAAACCCACCCTTTTTGCAAAGCAACGTGCTGCAGAATTTTCAAAACATGCCTTGAATGCAAGTGAATATAAAACTACATTTTGTAAATTNGCCACCTGTTCCAATTTGGGCTGATATCGCCTCTGGTGTGAGGGTTAAGTTAGTTTTGTGTGAATATTGGGCACTTGGTATGACGTAATTTTATTTTTAAAATGCAGAAACCCACCCTTTCTGCAAAGCAACGTGCTGCAGAATTTTCAAAACATGCCTTGAATGCAAGTGAATATAAAACTACATTTTGTAAATTTTGCAACATGTCGGTAACTTGGGACCGTAGAGACTCGTGCATAAAGCACTTTGAAAGTGAAAAAAAAAAAAACTGTTGAATCGAAATTTTAAAGTTCATGTTTTTGTCTTTATCTCTCATTTTACAAACTGTTACTGTTATTTTCATGTGGTTTTATTTGTATTTACGTAGTTAACTAAAAATAACACAGCTTTCATAATAAATAACACCAATTTTTAATAATAATAATAATAATAAGCTCTAATTCTGTATAAAAATAAACACCCAAAGAACATGCCCTTACATTTGGTGCAAGGAAGAGTAGGTCGTAAGTAAGGCTTTCGGAAGTGCTCAGCTAACCGCTAACTGCTATTAATAAGGCCCCAATTTTACGGTCAATAAAATGAGCTGTTTACTTCATTAAAATTTCACCATTTCGTGAATAAAATATTTTCATTTAGTCAAAGAAATTTTATAGCAAAAAAAGGCACACATTATTATTAGAACATGAATGTGTTGGTTTTGTAAACAAATCACTCAAACTAAATGGAATTTGTATTTCATTATGTTAATCAGGTCATATGTAAGTGGAAAACATCAGAAATATTTAATGACAAGAATGAAATGACAACCTTATGAGAGCACACTTGTCGTGTAACACACATTGTCACGCTACAGTAATATTTGTGCGTTAAATGTTGTTAATTTATTGAGACATTGAAAACTGCCCAAGAACATCCACTAGTGTTCGAGGTTTACAAGATTTTTACATCACCCACATACAACTTTTGTTCATGTTTAGATAACTGTATATTAATTAAATCATTTTCAGTTCAGTATCACTCCATCACAAATCCACAACATAACTACAAAATACTAGTAAATATTTTATTATTGATAAAATAAAACTACTTCTTACATAGTAAAAATGTTTTTACAATGAATGTTACACAAAATGAAAACTACACAAATTTGCTTCCAATACAGTTGTCCGTTTTATTTTTTATTTCCTCCACTATAATTAAATCACCGAGCATACGGCACAGCAGTGTTTGAAACACGTGTATTTTCCTGCCCACTCAATGTTTACATCACAGTTATGCACTTTGGTCAGTTTATAAAACAAAAATAAAACCTTAATTTTCAAACTCCCAGGCACAATCTAAAACAGTAACTATTTTTGGCATTCTTAACCGGTTTAGCGACGTAAACAGCAGACTGCAGTCACCAGCCTTGCTCGATACTTCCAAATGCCGTATTTGATAGTTGTTAAGAAGCCACAAAGCACAGAAAATGAGTAAAGTCGGCAGTTAGTGTTTACAAATACCACGCGAATGTTTAGTGCCGAATTATTACATTCGACAAATAAAGTATACATTTGTGTTATATTTACTTTCATCATATCACCAACATTTTTGGTTAGAGATGTTCGTTTATAACTAAAATACACATCGCGGTGATTCTGCCCGTGAACGAGCGCCATTGCCATAGCAATTTGGCTCGATATATATTGAATCGTACGTGTAACGATAATCTTTCGAACTTGATACCAATTGATTTATGAATCATTCTCGTTACGTAATATTTTGTTTACGTATAAATAGTCAACAACGTCATCACCATGCAAATAGTTTTGTTATCCACATGTATGCGAAGTAAATGAGAGGGAATGCTGTAAAACAAATGGAAAATTGTAAAACTTTACATTTGTATGAGTTTTCACGGTAAAAGAATCTCTCACTGTGGTTGTAGATACACTTAAACAAGCAATTTCATCGATGTTTTGCGAATACAGGAATTATTACACAATTTCACATATGAACATAATTTTGCAGTTTGCAAAAATTTCTAGGCTGTAGCTATTAATAAAAAATTACTATATTCAGTGGCCCCCAGTTTAAATTGGTACACTTATTTTAACTAGGGATGGGTCTGTTCCCATGGTCTGTTGTCCGTCCCAGTTGTAACCTAGGTTTCACCACTTCCTGATCACACTTGCTATGTGGCATTGACAGCCACATAATGTAATTACTTTCATTTTATGTACTTAAAAAAAATGTTAACTACTGTATTTTTATAGTGGTAGATGCCATTTTTTCATCAAGTTATTTTACTTTGAGTATGTAAATAAGCATGGAAATTTGTGGAAAGGAACTTATGGACACTGAATGTTACAGACAATACTGGCATTTTGTAAATAATTTCATTTAGTGTGTAATGAGAATCAAGAAATTATCCATAGTTAGTTTAGTTTAAAAGTCAGCTACCATTTATAATGTTTACTGTGATCTCACTTTTATACTGAGTACTATGTACTATAATTGCTGGGTGTGATTTTATAAGAATTCTCATACTTTTGATGTTGTCTGCCTCTTTGGAAATTGGTTTCATTGTAAATTTCAAATACATAGATTCTAATAAAAGTCCTTTTGACAGGCCAAGAGAGCCATGTTTTTAAAACATTTTTGGCAATTAAAATGTTCAGGTCATCTTAATTTTTTTACATTGGAATTTGTGAAATAGGTTTTAAATCCAATTAATTATTCACTAAAGGACACTTCAAGATATGTGCAAACATTTGGCACAGTATGAGAACAGACCTGAAAGTTGTGAAATTGTGGGTAGTGACGTGCATAATTTATTAGCCAACATTGCTGCATCAAATAACCAGGTAAAAATGATCTAATTTGGTTAAACCCACTCCCGACACCATGATGGACTAATCTTCTGCTGATATCTAGCAGTGTGTGTGCGCATTGATAAATATTTCACCCCAGATAAGCCAATTAATCATGGAATTAGAACTTTGGAATTTGGTGCGTAGATGTGTGTAAAGGTTTTGATAAAATCATTTTTACTACTTACCTGCAGACTAGTTTTATGCCCATCATTTGAAATAATTGTTCTGATAAGACAGTTTTACCCCAGACCAGCCAAATAGTTATTCTGTGCTAACTGAATTCTCGCCCTTAGTATAATTCAGGCTTATGTCAGACGTACTTTGCGTATATTTAAGCAGTTATTAGTGTGATGGTGTGTGTATTGTGTTTGCACAGGGGTTCGGGGGAGATGATGACGCGCGCCCCGGTGAAGGTGACGCTCAGCGAGGGCCCCTACCACATTGCGCAGTTCCGCGACAGCTCCCGGGAGTTCGACCTCACCAAGGAGTCGGACCTGGCCGAGCTGCGTAGGGAGGTCAGTCTGTTCTTCCCTGTGAAGGAAATGTTGGCTGTGGCCGGCAATGATTCTGCATTTAGCCAGTGGGTCGGGGGGTGACCGACTGTCGCAGTCAAAGCAAGTGTGCATGCCCATCACTTGCAATTACATTTCACTCCACTATAAAAAATAAACAGATTGCACAAGCACTCACTGGGCGGTACTCGTGGCTAGACACACAAAAGTCGGACGAACACATTTTCTACGTGGATGCGCAGTCATGAGGAAAGTGTGTTCGTTCGACTGTTGTGCGTGTGCGCGTGTGCATCCATGAGTCCATGAGTACTGCCCTGTGATTACTTGTGCATTCTGTCTACTTTTTGTAATGTAATCAGTAGCCTGGTAGCCTGACGCCTTATCAACTGTCAATGTGGTGACAATGAAAGTGAACAGGCCCCAGTATATCCTAGTGACCAGGGAAATTAGGTCTCCTTAACAAGGTTCATTACCTTATTATGTTAGGGATCCTGATGTCCGGGCTGGCAGCTCGATAACCTTTTAGACTGAGGATGGTGGAGCCGGGTGGAGGACTATCCTGGAATAGGTCCTGACAGGCACAATATTTGCGGCAGCAAGCTGAGTGGTGTTAAGTGAGAGCTACCTGGCTACTGGTGCGCCCGTAGGCCGTGTAACTGCGGGTAATACCCGTTTCTGGGGCGTGGCAGGAAGAGGGGACACTGGTTTTGGAAGTTTGTTCCAGGTGTCTTTTGATGTTGGTGCCGCAGGTACGGAATTCCAGCTGTGCTCTGGGTCGCACGTGGCTCATCGCAAGATTGCAGCTTCTTCGCGCTCTACCATGGACATCCTGGGGGTATTAGACTCTGGTTCACCAGATCATGTAGTCTGGGCACTTGCGATCTTGACAGCCTTTTTTCTGGCCCGCTCAGTGGCATGGCATTAAGGAACTAGTGGTGGGTACACAGCTAGGTACTTGCACTGACGTTACGTTAAATCTCAGAGGATAAAACAAAAGAAGAAAATAGGTTATTACTATTTAGAGGATTTAGTGGGTGTCTTGCAGGCGCAGGCATGACCGTAATTATTGTTCAAATTTACGTAGCAGCACGTGGGAGGACAGAG
>NQII01002406.1:262625-305937 GCA_002778355.1 Clitarchus hookeri | reverse complement strand
AGGTACTTGCACTGACGTTACGTTAAATCTCAGAGGATAAAACAAAAGAAGAAAATAGGTTATTACTATTTAGAGGATTTAGTGGGTGTCTTGCAGGCGCAGGCATGACCGTAATTATTGTTCAAATTTACGTAGCAGCACGTGGGAGGACAGAGTTCAGGAAGGAAACTATGCTTACTGGGGCCGATGCCTTGGGGTAGACCCCTGCCGGAGTCTTATCTCTCATTCGGCGCAGGAGTGTGTGCTTCACGAGGGACGGTGCTTGGGCCTATAGCGGTTTGTGGAGAGGACCCCCTGATTCCCCTCCTGAGAAGTTGTAATGTTCCAGGCCGATTTACTGGCCGATGTTTATTGTATTACCGCCTCACCGTTGGGCGCCATATTGAAACGTTCCGTCTTATTTTCTACCGTATTTCTAATAATGCAGACGCACAGTTGGGCGCCATGTTGTAATGTTGCGGAAGTATTACCCTGCCGAATGTTTACGTTGCCACGGCTTGCTCATAGGTAGAATACGAGACTCAGTACCAGGTGACTCCGATTAATTAAAAAGAAGAAGATCCAGATCAGTTTGCTTTATACTTTATTTATCATTGAAGTTTCACAATACACAGACAACTTTCCAGTTTGCAGAGTACGAACTTTCCTAATTAGTTATACCAGTGCAGAAAACAGCGCCACAGTAGTTTACAGTTTATTAATGTCTCAAACTTGCCTCGCAAGACTAAGTTACGAAGGCAGGAGGGATGTTCGTTCCCTCCTGGCACCCTAACGACCCCCCACACCGGCGGAAATAAGTTGATAGAATTTAAGTGACGTTAAACTGAAAAATAAATGTGAACCAAAGATCTTACGGTCGTGGGTGCTTGCCGGTGTGGGTGAAATTCTTCACGCCTGATGCGTCTTCTTCGACGGTTGGTTACTTTCTCTCCAGGCGATAGGCACCACCAGTATATATTAGGCAGGCCTATCTCCCCCTTTTCCTAAGATAAGCGCATGGCCTCCGGCATCTGCCCAAAACTACGCTGTGTCCCGCGCTCACAACATGTTATTGTACCCGCAACGGCCGCATAACCAAAACAACAACTTTCGAAACTAGACGGTAAACAGCAGATGTCCACATATCTGCTCGACAAACAAACACGGGAAACTAGCCACCGCGGCTTTAACTTGAAACCTGACAAAATATTACAAAGCTTTCCAAAGCTAAATTCACACAAACGAATTTTACACCCATGTCCCGAAAAATTAAGCATATTGCGTCATTACAAAGTTGAGTGAGCGGCGCTACCTGCTACTGACCTCGACTGACCCTCTGTGTTCACAGTGTTCCCCACGTAAGGACCCCAAGGATCTCAAGTAAGCGACGTCACCAGCTTGTAGCCTGAGAGTTTTGATGTCTCAACATGTTTGTTCTCCCCAAACCTCAGGAGTCTCAGATAACGGTTTTCTCTACCCTTGCCACAGTAGCGCCAGGAGGGCAGCACTACCGCCAGCAACCAGCTAACCAAACTTTGACAATAGGTGGGAGCGCCCTTCAGTGGGAACTTTTGGTTCGAACTCTATCGCTGTGGTGGTGGTGTGTGCACCTAGAAGTAGATTATTGGATATGCACACAGAAGCAAAGCAGGTAAGGGAGGTGAAAGTGAAAGAGAATGATTGGACCAAAAAGAGGTGACTTGGTAGATATTTGTTTTATTCCGTCAGTAGGAAGTTACAAATACATATATCTCCGACCTGTGCCAGCTAATGTTTGATGAACGAGGGACTAAGTTTGCCAAGCTGTTTGCTGCAGGGCGACAACGACATTTTGGTAGAAGAAAGGGCGAGAGTGACCCTAGTAAAACCAAGTTCGGCGCAGACGAGGCCCGTGGCCAAACTCCAAGTTAAGAGAGAAGGCTCCGCGACAAGAGTTTCTGCCTGATGTGTTGGAAACACAAGACCTGACAATAGTAACATACTGCGGCTAAGTTATACTGTTACTGCTGAAGGCAAGCGTGGCAAGATAGCGAGAGTTGCAGGTGATACTCCGGTCAGAACTGGCAGTGAACTGCCTCGTCTGAAGGGCGTGCATAAGAAAAAAATGCCCACGAGAGACGTGGCGAGCGAGGGGTGGCTGAAGCTGGCTGCAAGGTGGGGGAAGCCTCCCCTGAAGCACGACGAGTGTGCGCGTTCAGTGTCTGCCGGCCAGGGCAAGGCAAGCGAGGTGGTGGGTTAACCCACTCAGACTGGAGTGCGGCGTCGTTCGGATTGCCGGCCTCTCAGGCGGCAAGGAGTTGACTCGCTTGTGCATAGGAACGGTACAGTGGTGAAAAGAGTGACTGGTCGGCGCTACGGTACACCAGGGGAGTCTCAGAGGCTGAGGCTTATATATGCATATGACAGCGCTCGTGGCGCGTCAAGCCTATTCCTGCCATATATAACATTTCACTCCAAGCACTCTCAGTAGCTTTCGTGACACTCGTATGGTATGGTAACATATTCAGTCCCAACTGGTTGCGCTAGCGTTATTATCTGGTCTCTTTTTTGGACACGTGCTCCTACATGAAACATTTTGACTACTGCCATGTGGTGAGACTTGCTAAATATTTTGCAAACATATCATTTGGTATCAGTATGCACGTAAGTTACATTTTTCATATGTGTGCTTTGTATAAAACATTCGTTATAATGTTTCAGCTAAATATTGAGTGAGTAATTAGTTTTCTTGTAATAGCTGATGTTGCATACTGTACAGTGAAACCTCTATCCATAGAATTTCAGGGGACTGACATAAAAATTCTATAGATGCAGACATTTTTTTGATGTGGACTAGACATATTAGTCAACAAAAAAAAACCCAACCTCATTAAACTTTATGTTGAACACATTGATAGGCCTATGTTAGGTATTTGTAAAGTTTAACTAAAATAAAACATTCATAATACAGTAGAATCCTATTATAAAGTTCTCAAGGGAACCAAGAAGTGTTGACCACTCTAATTTTTCTGATGCTCACACTCAAACTTAATAAAAACCATATTTAAACACCTGTTTTGAAACCACGTGCACAGGAAATAGCTGCCGACGTAGCGGAAGTATTATCCATAGAGCAACAAACAACAGTCGCAGTTACTAGCTAAGAAATAAATGTGTCTTGAATATTGTGATTGATAAAGTGCAGTGAATAGGGTTTCCTTAATTTTGCATTGCCTTTTTTGTTAACTTTCTGGGCATATTTATTAAGAGTTACATTTATACATATATGCATTCTTAATTTTCATGAAAAAATATTCAAGTAAAGTACTTGCGAGTGTTGTTGGCAACGTCGCATCGTGAATCAATATCTGGAAAATATGGCACCGCTGTTTCTTGGGGTTGCTGGTCGTTCCTAACGTGGGCTGCTGCCGTAAACATTGCAATTGCTTGCTGAACATCTAATGAAACTTCCTACAGTACATATTTCATACACNATAAAGTTCTCAAGGGAACCAAGAAGTGTTGACCACTCTAATTTTTCTGATGCTCACACTCAAACTTAATAAAAACCATATTTAAACACCTGTTTTGAAACCACGTGCACAGGAAATAGCTGCCGACGTAGCGGAAGTATTATCCATAGAGCAACAAACAACAGTCGCAGTTACTAGCTAAGAAATAAATGTGTCTTGAATATTGTGATTGATAAAGTGCAGTGAATAGGGTTTCCTTAATTTTGCATTGCCTTTTTTGTTAACTTTCTGGGCATATTTATTAAGAGTTACATTTATACATATATGCATTCTTAATTTTCATGAAAAAATATTCAAGTAAAGTACTTGCGAGTGTTGTTGGCAACGTCGCATCGTGAATCAATATCTGGAAAATATGGCACCGCTGTTTCTTGGGGTTGCTGGTCGTTCCTAACGTGGGCTGCTGCCGTAAACATTGCAATTGCTTGCTGAACATCTAATGAAACTTCCTACAGTACATATTTCATACACACATGTACGCCAGTAAGTGCGACATTGTGACAAAATCAACAACAGGTTATTCCATAAGGGGTAAATTACGTAAATAAGACTAGACACATGGCAGTGAGACATAAGCAAAAACAGTGTGCATTGGAAATGTATTTTATGTGAGTTATCTATTAGTATTACTTGTGCATAATGTACTGTATACAAACTTTGTATGTCATGGTGAGTACAGTTTATACTTATACTTTTTTGTTAATACATCGTTGTTAAATTTTTGGTGATGCTATAGAAATTTTTGTTTGACTGATAGGGTAAAAAATAAATTTTTAATTTGGCAAAAACTGACTTTTTTTTAGCATTATTACATAGGAAATTTGTTGTCCGTGTCCACAGAAAATCAACTGTCCGTGTCCACAGAAGATTTTCTGTGGACACGGACTGTTGATCCCACGGACTGTTGATCCACCCGTGTTCGATGGATAGAGTTTCCACTGTACTTTGTTTATGTCTCTAGCCCATGCCATCATTGTGTCAGTGTCCGTCGGCCTGGGAAATAGGAAATCCTGGATAATATGAATTNGTCTCTAGCCCATGCCATCATTGTGTCAGTGTCCGTCGGCCTGGGAAATAGGAAATCCTGGATAATATGAATTATTTTGAAGCTGGGGGGAAAATTTTGAAAAGTCTGAAAAAATGAAGACTAGCGTGTCTATACAGCAAAGTATTTATTCCTAATAACAGCTCGAGCAGTACTTTTTAAACTCTTGGCTGTTGAAAAATGATTTATGTCGTGTGAAAAATATTTTTACTAATAAACTTCTGTGCTCTTAAAACAGTTGAACCACAGTAGAACCTCATTGCAACGCCTTTTATTAATACCATCTCTCTGTAAAAACCCACCCATTTTTGAGGACCCATAAAAAATTTTGTATAGAAAAGGTTGGAAATTTAAGGAAGTAAGCCAAAAGATAAGTGTCTACGTCTTGTGTTTAACACTGCTCCGAGCAGTGCATATCTAAAAATAGATACCACCGCCATATAAGTTGGGGTGGGTCAAACTATGTCATATTTCTCAACCCCTCTATTCAGACCATCCCTTACTAACTACCCTGCTCCTAGAAACCATGAGGGGTCTTAAAAGTGGGGTTCACTGTATTTCCTAAAACATTAAGTTCTGAAAGTTTTATTTTAATGAAATTTCACTATGCAGTAGAATTTTATTGGAGTATGTTTTATTCAGTGCTGAAAACATAATTTGTAGTTGGGAGACTGGGAGAGAAATTGGAAGTTGAGGAAGTTAGAAAGCCGAGATGGTGCAGCGAGGTTGTGTGTGTGTAGGTGGAGCTGCGTATGAAGAACAGCGTGCGGGGTGGCAAGACCGTGAGCAGCGACGTCATCTCGATGTCGGTGAAGGGCCCCGGCCTGCAGAGGATGGTGCTGGTCGACCTCCCGGGCATCATCAGCGTGAGTGCCTTCTCCACGTCAACACACTACCAACTAGCTCACACATTACATTCACGCAACAGTAGTACGGCTATAAACTGTGCACACATCCTTGATCTCGGATTCAGGTCAAAAATACTGTATTAGTTGAAAGTTGCGCTGACTGCTACGCAGATTATCACACTCACAAATGAGATGTTTGTTATTTGAAGAAAACCCTGTTTCTGAAATTTCCATCAGACTAAACAAGTTATGCCGTAGCACTACTCAGGAGGCTTACCGGTCCATTTTCATTTGTTTTGCTGCCAAGGGAGTGCACATTGAGGTTGTGACTGATCTAACTGCTGATAGTTTTGTTGCAGCCTTAACACAGTTTGTGTCAAGACGAGGATTGTGCACGAGTCTCTATTCGGATTGTGGGACCAATATTGTGGGTGCAGCAAGGCAGCTTCAACAATCCTATATCAAACTTCTCAAGTCTCCCATTGTTGAAAGCTTCTGACTCACTCCATTAATTTTCATTTTCTTCCCCCATCAAGGTGGGTTATGGGAAGTATCTGTGATGTCAGCCAAATACCACCTCAGGCGAGTCATTGGCAATCAGATTCTCACTTTGGAGGAGTTTTTGACATTGTGTACTAAGGTTGAAGCTGTCCTCAATTCCAGACCATTAACACCATCATCCGACTCATGTGTCTTTGCTTCCCTCACACCGGGGCATTTTCGTATTGGTAGGCCTCTGTAGCTGTCCTTGAATCATGTGATGAGAACAGTGATAGTGCACTCTGCCTGTCCCGGAGATGGAAACTGGTGTGTGCACTTTCCAATCTGTTTTGGAGACAATGGTATCGTGAGTATCTTCAACAGCTGCAACCTCGGGGCAAGTGGCAAACCAACCAACCAAAACAGGACTCACTGTGGGAGATTTGGTCCTTGTAGGTGAAGAACGTAAACCCCCATTTGGCTGGTGCTTGGTCAGAGTCAAGTTACATCCTGGAGCAGACAGCATCGTCAGAGGGGTGGAAGTGCGCACCCAAAAGGGACAGTTGTGCCGACCGGTACACAAGCTGTACCGCCTTCAAACCCAATAATGCTCGCCAGTACTCAAAATGTGATATTTTGTACATAGTGTGACAGTGTGTGACTCTTAGAGACCTCAGTCGGTCTCGGCGGGCGGTATGTTGTATATTCTCATGTACTATATTGTGTGTGTGGGCATGGAACTATACAGTGCGCATGTATCCAGTATGTCGCTAGTGGTCTGGCAGCATTCCCAGGAGGAGCAGAGAATACCAAGATGGCGAGGCGATAAGTTCGCGTATGATGAGTGTCAATCGTTATCCTTCTCTCTCAAGTGCTTATCAATCAAATCTTGCAACAGTATTTCTTTTATAAACATAATCTCATGTACATTTTTTAAATTTAAGTTGCACCTTTTATTTTATTAGTTTTTAGTGTCGAGCCAAAAATGCTCCTGAATGTGGAAAACATATCATTAAGATAAGAGAGTTATAAATGTAAGACTTTAACACACAACAAAAAGCATTGTAGAAGTGAATACATATTACGATGACAACTATTTATTTTAGAATGGATTGTAGTTGCAGTTGCAAGTGTCTTGCCACTGTTTGTTGAGAGTGGTGCAAGTGGGCAGTGTGTGCGAGAGGGCAGTGTGCGAGTGGGCAGTGTGCGAGAGTGGGCAGTGTGCGAGAGAGGTTGTGTGCGAGTGGGCAGTGTGTGCGAGTGGGCAGTGTGTGCCAGTGGGCAGTGTGCGAGAGAGGTTGTGTTACAGACAGTGACGGTGGACATGGCGGAGGACACTCGGGAGTCCATCCGGCAGATGACGCAGCAGTACATGTCGAACCCGAACGCCATCATCCTGTGCATCCAGGACGGCTCGGTGGACGCGGAGCGCAGCAACGTGACGGACCTGGTCGCGCAGATGGACCCCCAGGGCAAGCGCACCATCCTCGTACTCACCAAGGTCGACCTCGCCGAGGGGAACCTCACCAACCCGGATAGGGTGCGTGCCTTCCCTCGCTTCTCTGTTTCATACAAACTTGGGACCAGATTAGTAAATTTATGTTTATGTTGGCCATTTTATTTATTAGACGATTTAGTTGAATCCTTATCATAACGTATGTGCATATAAAAAGTAGACAGAATGCACATGTACTCACAGGGTGGTACTAATGGAGAAACACTGTGCGAGCGCGCACACACACACACACACACACACACACTCACTCACTCACTCACTCACTCACTCACATACACAAGTTGGATGAACACATTTTTCCCACACAGATGCATGGTTGTGATGTTTCGCTGGATAGACCAGCTACATCAGGCGGCGTGACTAGACTAGCCAGCAAAATGTTGCGAACGGCATCTGCGTGGAAAATGTATTCGTCCGTTTTTTGTGTCCTTCATATTGATTTACCCGACTGGTTCGTGGCCCGGTGTAGTTCAAGGCATGGCGGCAGCAGCTGCAACTGCGATGGCTTCTTGGCTGTGGCCCACTGCCCTTGGGCGGTGGTGGTGTAGCCGCAACTGACTGTTCCATGTGGTGGACTGCTGGCCTTGATCCTTGGAAATAGGGATGGGCAATACCCAAGGGTGCCGGTGATTCTCGGCGGAAGTCCTCTAAGATGGGATGTGGCTGCCCGGCTGTTTTGTGGGGTGGTTGAAATGAGGAACTAAGTGGGACTGGGAGGTCTCGGGGTAGCTTGTGCTTGTTCCCGAGGGGATAAGCTGCTGAAGGCAGTCGGCAAGAGGTCACAGATCACTCGGCTAGGCCTGTCGGCAGTAGCTGCCTTCTTTGCTCGCCACTTCGTACCACCTCTGTTGAAGGGGAAAGGGAGAGGCACTACGGTCTGCCACCTAGAGAAGAGCGGGCAACGAAATCCCTAGCTAAGTGTAAAGCCTGTCGTGGCCAAGCCAACCAGAGTCGGACCCGTTGCGGCGGTTGGAGCAGTGGGTTATCCTGGATTTCTGACAGTGATGTGGGTTTGGTCCAAGAGGGGTCAGACCCCCAGTCCCAGTCTTGTCACTTCAACAGGTAAAAGTACAACGCGGTGGATGGAGTGAGCTGGCTGGTCTGATTGTCAAGCCGCCTCGTGGATTGAGTCTCCAGTGGTTCTGGCTCTGCCGTACGTGCGCGCCAGGTGTCTTGCACCCCTCGTCCACAGTATGGATGGCCATCTAATGTGTGTGTTTACAACTTACGTGCACCCGATTAATGGGGCCCGCAGTCCTACGCTAAGTTCGGCAAAAGTGGTTTTCAACTCCCGGTCTCCTGCTTTTCTCTAGTAGGCTGAATTCACTCTAGAAGTAAGTACTCTGAGGTTAGAAAAGAGAACAAGTTTATTCCAAGAGGAATAGACCCGGTGGCCAGCACTATCTCCTAACTTAAGCAAGTGAACTGGAACGTAAGTACTCTACGCAAATCGAGGTGAAGGGGACCTGGTTCTATACTAGACAAAGGCAGATGCGGCTAGGTAGGTATAAAAATAACTATACCCTAACTAACTCTAATGCCGGTTGTCCAGAAGGGACCAGGGTGTCACCGCCAGAGTGGTGGTGAGTGTCTGGGAGGTGTCGAAGAATGTCTTTGGAGGTGGCTGAAGATCCAGAATATCTGGCTGGTAGAGTTTGTCTTTCATTAGGAAGGCGGTGAGCAGTGAGCTCCAGCACTAGAAATTGGTGGAGCGAGCAGCAGTACGTCAACTAGTGTTTCACGGCCTATGCGCTCGCCTATATGGAAGGCCGGCTGCGGGTCCTTTGGGTCCCTTCGGTGGGGAATCTTCGGCTGTGATGCTCCTCCCTTAGCAGCACCTGCCACAATCTCTTGGGGAGGTTGGAAGTGCAGTTTTCCTAGTTTGCGGGTGTGTCTGGTTGCGTTGTGCCCACGCGCTTAAGGGTAGTGCTTCAATCACACACACTTGGGGATGGTGACTCCATGACTCCAGATATGTGACATCTGACAGAAGGTGTGAACGGCCTTGGTGCTCTATTCTTCGGTGCCATCGCATCTAGTGGTAAGCTGGTTGGTTTCGGAAGCCATTCATCCTATGTTCAAACCCCACTCAAGGTGATATGATACCACAAGAAGATGAGGCGGAGTCGTCTAATTGTTGTAATGTCAGTACGCGTCACACGTCAAGTTTATTTAAATGTTTTTGTTAAATGCTAGAAACTACCGGCACCTTTACTGATATCAATTCCACGTAAATGTTTGCAGGCCTTTATTACATGTTGTATGGTAATAAGCATCTTGTAAAGTTAGGCTGCCCTTCTAAGGAACACAGCTGGATATTGGTGTGATATGTTGCAAGGCACACTGCCATGTTGTGAGCGAGCTGTGAACTAACTGCACCGCACATACTAAACAACTGTACTTGTGTGTGCAGATAAAGAAAATCCTGTCTGGCAAGTTGTTCCCCATGAAGGCCCTGGGCTACTTTGCCGTAGTGACGGGCCGGGGCAAGGACGACTCCATACAGACCATCCGCGAGTACGAGGAGAAGTTCTTCCGCAGCTCCAAGCTCTTCAAGTAAGTCTCCTCTCTGCAGTTACGGTGTAACCTTCGTAATACAAACCTCTAGTCACTTCAATTGCTGGATTTTGTAATAATGAGGTGTGTAGGTATTAACAGGTGTTCATACAACATTTCAGAAAAGTAAAATTTTGACTCTATGATTCAGCATGTTGGAAAAAATAAGGCATTTTTATCACCAGCAAGACTTCTTTGCATAAGTGGACCTGACATTGTATTGTAATACAAATTAACAAATTTTTTTTTTAATAAATACACAATTTAGTAGTAAAGTTACTGCATTTCTCATTTCAAAGAGAAAGACCATATTATACTAACAAGAACTTAGTACTATTGAAGATGTTTTTACTAACAAGGTTTCACTGTTCTTCTTTGATTTGTGTTTTGAAATTGTTCCAGCTGATGGGTGGCAACATTTTATTCAAATTTTCTTGGTGTACAGTCTCGTGGGAAAATTTGTTGGCCAAAATATTGTTGTCAAAATTAATTTTTATAATTCAAAATTTTATAATCAAAAATTTTGTATTTTATTCTTATCATTAAAAAAACTTATTATACGTGTGTGTTAATACGTACTGACCCATGTAGACGCACGTGTACACAAGTGTGCGCATAGAGCACAAGGTTATTTGTTGTTGCTGTACTCTGCAAGACTCAAGGCCCAAATGATTTTTATTAGGCCTTTTTTTCTGATATTTGAGGAATTTTTATTTTAAAGAGCCGTGGGTATTTAATCGTATCTTTTACTTCCGTATACTAAAAGTTTTTACAGATATAATTTCTTGTTTTGGAATGGAAACTCGTAGGAAAGCAGTGGCCATGTGTATGTGCAATCATAGTTTTGCCCGACGGTTTGGGGTATAAAAGTTCTGCTGTAGTTGAAGTACGGATGACGTACAAAGTTGAGGGTGCGACAGGCTTTAAAGTTGGTTTCACCTCCTGAAGCACCGGGCTGGTGGGTTGCAGGGACGGCATGATAATGTCGGGGCAGGTGACGACACGGAACCTCAGCCTCGCGGTATCCGAGTGCTTCTGGAAGATGGTGCGCGAGACGGTGGAGCAGCAAGCGGACGCCTTCAAAGCCACTCGCTTCAACCTCGAGACCGAGTGGAAGAACACTTTCCCCAGGTGAACCTCAACAGCACCTCTGAAAGTTTAGCCTTTGTTCCTTATTCTCTTGCAGAGGTCTGTCAATTTCGAGAACTGTCATCACTCGCGCCTCTCTTCCTTACTTTACGTACTCCTACATTCTGTTCCATATTTGTCAACTATAAATTAACCTATACTGTTGTGAACCCTCCTGACGCTTTTCTCAAACAAACAGAACTTCAAACTTTTTTTTATTTTACAAAAAAATATGATACATTATATGTAAGCAGCTGGAATCTTACTGCACTCTATTGTAAATCTGAATTCCCCCTTCCCCCATTCTGTCTCCCTTCCCTTACCATCCCACCTTCAACTTCCTTTTCAGTCAAGGTCAGCTTAGATGAGATGAACTGTGGCAGGTGCTAATTGCCATACCCAAATGCCACACATGTAATGAAGTGATTGTGGAGCAGTGGCAAAATGAAGAATACGTGCAAGCTGAAGTACCTTGAGAAAACCTGTATACTATGACAGTATCCATCACACTCCCTCATCTAAAAGATTCTTGCCCATTGGGTCTGGTGTTAAACCAGTGACCCAACTGGTAGAATGTTATTGACTAACAACTAGCAAGCTGTGAGTTCATATTCTAATATACAGTATAGTCTCCCCTCGTTATCAGTCTTACAGCTTGAAGTGGACAGTTAATGTTTCGTTGTAGTTTATATACGTGACATGTTTTTGGATGTTGGTGGTCCGGTTCAGTGTAATGAGACACGTTAGCTGGAACTAAAGGGGAGGGGCTTGTGTGTGCCAGGCTGAGGGAGCTGGACAGGGACGAACTGTTTGAGAAGGCGCGGGGGGAGATCCTGGACGAGGTCATCAACATGAGCCAGGTGTCCCCTCGAGAGTGGGAGGAGCTGCTCATGAAGAAGTTGTGGGACAAGGTGTCGTCCTACGTGTTCGAGAACATCTACCTGCCCGCCGCGCACACCGGCTCCATTGGTAACTACTCCCCTCGCTTCACTGCCACCGCGTTGCGCCGTCTGCATTACCTTGTGTACGAACAGCTTGTGCCAGCCAAGGAAATACTGTTTGTTGTATAAAATATGCAGTCAGTTGGATTGCGGCAGGCCGATTATATGTACTTCTTTTTCATTAAGCTGTGTTTTTGTATTTTACAAATGAGTATTTTAAATTTAAGAAACTCAGGTTTCATCCTTATTTGTCGTCTGTTACTATATTCCGGGTGCACTTTGCAACCCACAATATCATCATACATTTCAAGGCTGATTGCAATATGTATGTACTGTGATCGGACATAAGAATAGTTTCATCATAATCATTACAAATCCTCCATTTATTCAGTTTTGTTATGACACCTTCTCATATTCTTGAATCTTAAGAATGTATTTCAAGAAAGAGCGACTTCACTTCTAATATCATATAACAATCATTTAATTTTCAACTTTGTACAGTATTGCTTTTGTTGATAAACTCATAATGAAATTACCGAACTTTGTGTAAATGGTTTGAAGTTACATAGGGACCCTTGGACTGACCTCTTAGGAGATGAACTTGAAATGCAAAGACGTATGAAAGAGTTATGTAACGTGCATTTTCTTGTTCTGGGAAAGTGGGTTAGGTGACATGGTTTCGGATCCAAGATTTTCCCATTCCACTCTAATGAGTTACCTCGGACAATTGTGTCTGACCTCTTACTGGTGTATAACAGCATGACGTGCAGAATCCCTAAAAGGCAAAGGATAGAGCTGCACTTAGTTAGAACGGTAGAACATTTAGCTAATGTTGCAGTTGACCAGTTCAGATTGCCAACCTGATTCTGTACCATGCTGACAGTTCCCCTCCCACATCCTCTTGAGGCCCTCACACTCGGATACTCAGAGGCACCGGTCGAGTCACTGTCCAAACTCTACTGACTGTCTAGGCCAGATCTTAGCTGTGTCATTGCGTCGACTTTTTCTGGCTGGGTGGCCGCCCAGATCTTCTCCAGCATGCAGAGTTTTGACCATTGCTGCCGCAACACAAACCTCAATGGATTGGGCTGCGGAGTGAACCGTGGTTGGGGATTTTCCGATTGCCCATGTATGAACTATATTTTCATGTCTTTACAGGATGTTCCCAAAACTCCCCTACCAATAACTAAAGCCTTGAATTTCTCAATAGGTTGACGCGTGTTGTCGGGAGACTGACTGCGACATCACATTCGGGCAAGATTATAATGTGCCTGTGAGAGGCACGGGCTGTATAACTATATTGACTTTATTGGCTGCTAACCGGTCCCCAGCCGGTATATAAGCTGGAGCGCGTGACTTGACGGCACGGCACAAAGTCTGGTGTGGGCTTAACAGTCTTTCGCACTACTGGTTCGCATACAGCCACTGGTTTGCTTGTGTTGGGGGTGGCCCGGGGTAGCTCCTGACTCTGCCGCTGTAAATGCTGGTGCTGGCTGGAGCCCGTGGAGGGTTGCTGGTCCTGAACCACGGGTTGGCCAGTCCCACTGGTACAGGAAGTCCTTGGCAAAATCTCTCGACGATAGGATGCGGCGCGCCGACGGTCTTGTGGAGTGGCTGGAAGAGGGAGCTGGGGGGGAACTGGGAGGTGAGTCTTCTCTGGTTGGTGAGCGGCTTCAGCTCGTTCCCGTGGTGTTAGACTGCAGAGGACAATTGGCATTCGGTTGTAGTTCACGCTAGGCTCAGAGGCAGTAACTGCTGCCCTCTTATCTCTCCACTTTGCACCACTCCTATGGGTGTATGGCCTAGAGGTAGGACCTAAGGTCTGCCACGCTAAGGAAGAGCAGGCGACGAAGATCCCCAGCTAGGTGTAAAGCCAGTCGTGGCTGGGCCACCCAGATTCAATCCAATTACTCCTGGCGAAAATAACAACGTGGTGGGTGGAGCACGAGACTGACCAGAATTTCCAGTCACGTTGTGGGTGTGGTCCAAAAAGGGTCAGACCTCCAGAACCAGTCTTATCACTCCTTCCGGCAAAAAATAACAACGCGGTGGATGGAGTGAAATGGCTGGGTTGGCTGACTAACCGCCTCGTGGATTGAGTTTCTAGGGGTTGTGGCTCTACCTTAAGTGTGCACCAGGCACCTTGCTATACCTGATCCACAATATTGGTGGCCGTCTAATGTGTTTGTTTGAGATATACGTGCACCTGGTTAAGGGAGTCCGCAGTCGTACTGTAGGTTCGGCAGCAAAAGGTATAAATGACGTGGTCTCCTGCTTTTTCTTGGTGGGCCGACGTCTACTTGGGATTAAAGTCACAGTCAGACCCTGGAAATGAATATTCAGAGGTTAGGTAAGATCACTTGTTTATTCCTGTGAGGAATAGACACGGTGGCCCGTACTAACTCCTAACTATCTATGAACTGTAACGGAAGTAAACTACGGTAATACCAGGTAAAGGAGACCTGGGTCTAAACTAGACAAGAGCAGATGCGGCTAGGTAGCTATAATACTAACTGACCCTAACTAACTGTAATGCTGTTGTCCAGAAGGGACTCGGGTGTCACTGCCAGAGTGGTAGTGAGTGTTAAAGGGGCTGAAAACGTCTTCGCTGGGTTGAAGGTCTGGAAGATGTCTTGAATGTAGCAGTGGTCCTTCATGAGGAAGGCGGTAGTAGCAGAGATCTCCAGCACACGTGGTGGAACGAGCTGCTGAGTATCAACTGGCAAGACGGGGGCTGTGCGCTCGCCTGTATGGACGGCTGGCTGTGCGCCCTTCTCCTCCCTTCGGCCGGTCTGGTGTCTTCGGGCTGGAGCTCCTCCCTTAGCGGCAAAGGCCGCTATCTCTCGGGGGAGACTGTAAGCTGTTTTCCTCGTGGGCGGGTTGCGTCGCTCCCGCGAGCTTAGTGGCAGGGCTGGTCTGTTTGGCTGGCTTCTATCACATGCAGGGTGGTGGCGTGACGTCTGACATAAAGGTGAAGATGGTCTTGACTGCCGTGTCTGTGGGAGCCCCTTACCTAAGGGCATGCTGATAGGCTCTGGTAGTAAGTCATCCAGGGTCCAAACCCCGTCTGGTGTGATGTGATGACACTTGAAAATGAGGCAAAGTCATGTTTAATATATATGTCAGCACGAGTCATGCGTCAAGGTGAAATTCAGGATTTGGGTCCTGTTGCCCAACAGCCTAAACGCAAGGTAGTCATGTCCTCCCCAGTGGATGAGCCTAGGTACCTTTTGTTGGTTTGTCCATCAAGGCAGGTACTTCTTCCCCGCCTGTGAGGATGGTATAGCCTAATTTTTTTAATCCAGTGGTGGCGGGTGCCAAAGCACCACTCAAGGAGTGTTGGCTTGCCTTTGGGGAAAAGGCTATGTAGGACTCACAGGTCTGTCACTTCATTCACTCTCCCTAGTGTACTGTATGGGTTACCAGTACCAGGCTTGGACAACTAGAATGTGATACCCCCACAACACCTCAAAGGTCCAGATGCCTTCTTCGACCAGGGTAAACCACCCTGAAGAGTCAAGGACATATATCCCTGTTGTGCAATTGACGGAGAATGTAATTGTGGTGTGGTGCAGGCAACTTCAACACGGCGGTGGACATCCGGCTGCGACAGTGGGCAGAGCAGCAGCTGCCGCAGCGCTCGGTGGAGTGTGGCTGGGAGGTTCTTCAGGAGGAGTTCCAGCGCTTCCTGCAGCGCGCCCAGCAGTCCCGTGACCACGACCCCATCTTCGACACGCTCAAGGCCGCCGTTGTCGACGACGCCATGCACCGGCACACCTGGGAGGACAAGGTCTGCCTTTCTCCGCCGTCCTTCCCTCGCTTTTCTATCGTGTTGCCTGCTGTATTTATGTTTTTGAAAATTTTGATTTCGCAGTGTATGCTCACCGAGTCAAGTAACAGAAATAAATTCAAACTTGAAATTTGATATGTATTACAATTTTAAAAATTTATAATTATCCTTTATTTTTTATATACTTGACCTCTTTTCTTTTCCTCTGTATCCTTGCATACTGCAGTTTATCGTCCAGAAAATTCTCAACTTACAGAGCTGTGAAATGTTTCTTGGCAAAAAATATTGTTAATATTATATTCTCCTTGACACAATGTCCCACATTCACCACGATTGTCTGGTCTGATTTATATTCAGGTAGTAATCGTTAGTAATGTGTCCAGTGCCACTGAGCATCTTATGTCAGTCGATTGTTCCACATTGCATGCTGTTGTGTGGGGAAAGGTGACTGCAGTGTTGGTTGCAGGCTCCGGAAATGCTGCGAGTGATCCAGCTGAACACCCTGGAGGACCGCTCTGTCGCCGAGAAGCAGCTCTGGGATGCTGCCGTGAAGTTCCTCGAGACCAGCGTCAAGGACAAGCTCCAGGTACGTCTCCACCTCGTAGTGCGGTGTTGCTTGTGCACAAGACTTTAGTTTCCTCGTGCATTTGTTCATTCCTGATCTGCTCGAGCAGTGTCGTCTTGTCGTCGCTCCTATAGGGGTCCGTCAGACACGTCCAACTTGTTGCAGCCCAGTGACGAGAATGATTGGCAGGTGTGACTTTCGAACAAAGTGTGTGTGTGTGTACTCTCCAAATTAACAATTTCATTCTATTCATACATCTTTATGAATGAGATTTCATGTACCAGCAAATTTGGAGTGCTAGTGTTCTAGTACATTCAGAGTAAGAACTACTGTACTGTGGTTAGTACTCTGCGTATACTTATCCAGAAGTGTAAGTATTTAACAGCTGTGTGATAGCTGAAGTCATTGACAGAAAATGTTAGTTGTACACTGCAAGTTGTAATGCACGGCAATCAAGATGATCCCCAAATTTTTTTATTTTGGTCTACAAATTGGAAGTAGTACATGGTACCAATATTTTTACCTTGGCACTAAGGAAATGAAATGATATAACCGTGCAATCTGTGGAAGTGAAAACTAGTGTGCAACATATGCACCGCAGTGAAGTCCTGCAGTTACTGCGTGGTATGATGATGATGTTGCGAGGTGTGCAGTGTGGTACAGCTGTGTGGGGTTTCTGTGTGCAGCAGACGGAGGCGGTCCTCCACGAGATGATGGGGCCTGGAGTGCGCGAGCGCTGGTTCCATTGGACCTACAAGACTCTCGAGCAGCACAAGCGCTGCGCTGTCCGCGGTGAGATTGACAAGATTCTCTACTGCGACTACGTAAGTTCCTCCTCGTGCTCGGCCAGCGTGCTCTCTGACTGCCGAGTTTTAAATATCTGAATAACTTGTTTGGTATGGAATCACTTCTGAAATTTTCTGATTTACAAATTAAACTTAAAAGTATTCATTAAAAATTACTTTATCAAAAAAACAGCTGTATAAAAGAGTGAGTCATTATGTAAAAGTAGGGATGGGTCGTATCAATTCTTCGATGCTTCGATTCCACCAGTTCTTCTCTGAATCAAAATCGTAAATTCTTTCTTGAAGATTTCAGGAATTGTGACCGAATAAATAAGTAAAATACATATTTTCATACTCATAATAGCAACTACTACCTTATCTTAAATGTATTTTCTAGGAATGAAAATGATGAATTTTTTTTACAGCATTGCAACAAGTAGCAGTATCGGTAATCGTAATTAACTAGGAGTTGTAGTTCACAAACTTGCTTTCATTTGAGCGTCTACTTTAAACACAGTTTTCGCAGCCACACATTTTAAAGCATTTACTTACGAAAACTTAGTACTGTAACACACTCAGCTGTATGATGTTTGATATACACGCGATTGTTTTAAACATTTCACTAGTTATTATCAAATTTAAACGTTTTTAAATTCAACCCTGAGCGCATCACATAACGACAATATTTACGTTTGGAAACGATAGTTGTACAACTTGCAAGAAATGTGCTGTAAGATCGTTGCTTCTGCGCAGGTGTGGCCATGTTGTTTGTTTATCCTAGCGATATAATTTTCCCAATACGTACTTTAAGTAATTTTGTCGTTGTGGAAAAGTTTCTGTGCTTGCATTGTGATTTGATTCTGCTAAAATAATTGAATTTGAGTTTGTTCTTAATTAGTAGCAAATAACAAACGCAGGAGAAAGAATCTGGTATGCTTCGTAACTTCTATTTTTCTAGCTGTTGGTTCACAATTTATCCTGCATCTCACTTCATTAATCAAGATGAATTGTTTTACAGACATCTGCTATGGTGTTTTCTACGTAGTGTCTGCTCGCACATTTTGGGATAAGTTGGGAAGTGACTATTAGTCGCTAAAATTCTACATTTTAACTTAATACGTGTCTTTCAACCTTAGACCTACAGCCCAGTTGTGTGAACATGTGTAAATGTGTGTAAATGTGTGTAAATGTGTGTAAATGTGTGTAAATGTGTGTAAATGTGTGTAAATGTGTAAGCAAAAAATGGGGGGGAAAGTGTTGTTCCATAACAGTTTCTTTTCGCGGCATTTCTCCAATTAGAAATTTATGATTTTATGTGATAATTTATAGTCAACAAATGTGTGTGAATGTTATCTTTTGAACATTAAATCCTTGTTACTTATGTGCGAAGTTTGTAAACATTCTACTACTTATCAGTATAATGACATATTTGCAGTATGCAATTACTGCAAGAGAAAGATCTCTCGTGGGCTCTCAAAATGCTACATCTCACCAAATATTACACTTCCGCACAAAGCACAAGGTTCTTTCTTTAGAGAAAGATATGACGTCGGAGCCTCTTGAGAGCGACGCTCCAGTTTAAGTTCACTGCGGCCGTGCGTCAGAATGTTTTCAACTAATTGTTGGTTCATCACATGAAATTCACATGCCATTCACCAAAACATATCAGCAAATCCATTACAAAGATATAACCCATACTTCTACAACATCAATTTCTACTTTCAAGTCCAACATCATCAAAAGTGTCCAAAAGCTCAGTAAAGATGGTGCAGCATCTCTATTTGATGCCAAGAGAAAATTCAAACCTGAAGATGGTAGTGGTGGAGAAATTACTAATTTTATATGTGAAACTATGTGCATTGATTTTCAGCATTTCAGCATAGTTGAAAACAGATGTTTACGTCAAATAGTTTTCAATAAACAATGTATTTTTAAGTTGTGGGATATTTTTACATCTTAACTTCGTAAACATTTTCATGCGCAATAAACATATTATTCTTGATTTTCCAATTTGTTTTGTAGTAAACAATTTATTTTGAGTTATGATGTTACACTAGCGTGATTGTGTCCGCCATAGTAGTACTTTGCTTACTCCAGTCGGGAATGGTTGTGTCCAGTCGTCAAAGTCGGGAAACTAGGGTGTTCGGGATATTGCAAATGCTACATCGATAGAGTGTGGACTGCCCTTGACATAAACGCCAGCTGTTTCATGCAAATGTGCTATGAAGACACATTCTCTATATGCATTGGGTGGGTGGTGATCTGTGAACATCACCGCCAGTGAAGTGAGTCGAAACATTTTGATCCTCCGGGCAGGATTCGTTGGACAAGTATTTTGGCAAACTACGGACTTAGAAGTTTTGCTTGAATATCAAATTAACGTTTGTTACTGTCATTTGTTTAAATTTGTAATGGTCGCTGGTCTGGCGCTTTGTTCATGCATTCGACGAACGAGTGTTGATAGATTGAGCTCTTCGAGATATTGAACCACTTTATAAAGTACTGCTGTGCTGTATGTTTTGTTGGTACACCTGTTGCTGTCAATGTTATTGTTTCGTTCGTAGCAATAATGTCTCTAAAAGAGTTGGAAACGAGACTTCAGATAAACAGAATGCTTGCTAAAGCGACTTCCTTCTCTAGCTAATGAAGTTGAAAAGGACAGGATGCTAGTAGGTTTCTTTAAAGCCCATTGCCGTGATGTGGCGCAACTGAAAACAGATTTTGAAGACATCATTGTTCAGCTAGCAGCTAGTAAATCAGACCGAGCCGAGTCTCTAAACTCAGATATGGAAAACTTTAACTCAATCTATTATAGATAATTGGTTGCAACTGCTTCATCATTTAGAATCTTGTGAGCACGTTCTTTTATTTGTTTTACCTGTTCTCTTGAATTTTCAGTTTAAATAAAAATCCCTTGAAACTCATGATTATGTACAATGCAACGAAACAAATGCCAAATTTGAACGGTCTGTTGTGCTGACCAGGCTGCTAAAATTAACGCACTGACAGAACAAAATCAATGAGAAAAACACAGAGCGAAATAAGTAAAGACATTCGAAATGAGTATCCTATTGTAAGTAAGGGATAATGGTCACGCAATAATAGCGCCAAAATGACAACACACAACCTCAATAGGAGAAAAAAACACCACAGAAATACTGCACCTTCCACAACACACACAAAAAAAAAGACGTCCAGACATGACGAGATGTACTTAACTAAAGGAGAAGAGAAATACACGGGCGGCGGCTATCATAGCATCGGCGTTCAAAATTGTAAACACGATAACATTACACAAGCGCAGTTCCAGTCACGCTAAATCTTCTGCCGTGTAAAGACGTTCATCCCGCCCGGAGAACGAAAGAATGTTTGGTAGAGAGATGAAATGAGTTAGTTTTACCCCGAGACACGCACATGAAAACGACTTACCATGCTGCCATCTTGTAGCACTCAGCAGCAGATTGTAGAACAATCACAAGCTTGTCCCCACACAAAATAAGAATAATAAAAGAGGTTTCTCCAACATACACAAAATACACACAGAATGTACACAACAATTTTTTTGTAAAAGTAAATGTCATGTTTATTTCTGATTTCGCACATGTCCTCAGTACATTTGAGGACAGCTATGACTGTAACTGATAGCGACAATAATGCAGCAACCAAGTGTAAACGACGATGCTGCAGTGGGAGCGTGTGTTTTGCAGAAGCACGCTCCGTCACTTTCGCACGACGAGATGACTACGATCCGCAAGAACCTGCAGCGGGCCAAGGTGGAGGTGGACAATGACTTCATCAGGGAAACGTGGCACCTGCTCTTCCGCCGCCACTTCCTGCTGCAGAGCCTGGCGCGCGCCTACGACTGCCGCAAGGCATACTACCTCTACCACCAGGGACACGAGAAGGAGGTACTGTTTACCTTCGACCTCTGTTAGAGAAACGAGTCATTTCCACTTTTTTCCTGGTTCTCTGTTTGGCCCAATTCAGGTTCTGGTTCTCAAAAATCTTTTCTCAGTTTTAAGTTTTTACTTGTAAAGGCAGTGTACAAGAAACACAGTCACAGTTTTTTTACTCCTTAACAAACTTTCTCACATTCTTGAGAGTTGTGTTGCTGTTAATGCTGACGCGTGATGTCGGGTGACTGACGATGTCACGGTCTGGCAAGGTTTTAGTGTGTCGGTCAGAGACACTGGCAATATGACTGGGCTGACTATTGGCTGCTAATCCTACCCCGGCCGGTATATAAGCTGGGGCACGTGACTTGGCCGCCAAAGCACAAAGCCTGCTGTGGGCTTAACTGTCCTCCGCAACACTGGTTTACACACAGCCACTGGTTTACCTGGAGTGGGCGTAGCTCCTGACTCGGCCGCTGTTGCTGCTGGTGCCAGCTGGAACTCATGCCCAGTCCTTGGGCGAAGGCGGTGCTGCGGCTGGCGGGAGCCCGCAGAGGGCTGCTGGTCCAGCTGGGAACCATGGATTTGATATACCCAGTGGTACGTGGACTCCTGGCGAAAGTCGGCGACGACTTGATGTGGCTCACCGGCGGTCTTGTAGGGTGGCTGTGGCGTGGAGGGACTAGGAGGTGAGGCCTCTCCAGTTGTCTGGCGGCTTGAGCTCGTTCCAGAGGCGTTAGACTGCAGAGGACAGTTGGCGCTGGGTTACAGCTCCAGTTGGACTCGGAGGCAGTAGCTGCCTTCCTAGCTCGCCACTTTGCACCACTCCTACGGGTGTATGGCATAGAGGAAGGTCGGCCACGCTAGGGAAGAGCAGGCGACGAGGCTGCCTAGCTAGTGTAAAGCCAGTCGTGGCCGAGCCAACCAGAGTCGTACCCGATTACTCCAACCGGCACGGTTCAGCGCATTTGTTAGAGCGGTGGGTTTACTCTGAATGTCCAACAGTAACATGGGTGTGGTCCAAAGGGGGGCAGACCTCCAGAACCAGTCTTATCACTCCTTCCGGCAACAGTACAGCGTTGTGGATGGAGTGAATTAGCCTAGCCGCCTTGTGGATTAAGTGCCTTGTGGTAGTGGCTCTACTGTACGTATGCACCAGGTACCTTGCCATACCTGATCCACAGTATGGGTGGCCGTCTAATGTGTGTTTGAGAGCTCCAGCACTCGAGGTGGTGGAGCGAGCTGCGGAGAATGAACTCCATTCTGCGGCGGTGCTCTTGGGGTTGGCAGGGGTAGCTCCTCCCTCCGTAGGCGGAGCCGTACTCTGGTGCCATCTCTCGGGCCGTGGCGGAAGCAGGCTTCCCTGCTCTGCTGCGTTGCGTCGGTTTCGCGAGCTCAGGTGCAGCACTGAGCTGCTATCACACGTGACGTCCGATATAAAGGCGAAAATGATGTTGCCTGACGTGTTTGTGGGTGCCCCTTGTCTAGGGGCGTGCTGGTAGCAAGTCGTTCATGGTGCAAACCGCACCTGGGGTAACGTGATGACACGTGAAAATGAGGCAAAGTCATGTGTGTGTATATATACAACAAGCTTATCTTTATTATAATCATCGGTAATCTCAGAACATCAAACGTGCTTTTATTATCGTAGGCAGCTACTTAGGTACGAGACATTCACTTTTAAAATTTTAGCTGATATTTAAACATTGCAGATACGTTACCACACTGTGTGGACCATACCAGTATTCAGCTGGGTTTCTGCAGTCAGTACGAATGTCGCTCTCAGCCGTGATCGTCTACCAGTCACAAGTTGTGTGTATGTAAGTGGGAACATATGGACAGCCAGATGGGAAACTGATTGTGAACGTGTCGTGTTGCATGTTCCAGGTAGAGTGCGCAGACGTGGTGCTGTTCTGGAGAATACAGCAGATGCTGAAGGTCACTTCTAACGCCCTCCGGCAGCAGATCATGAACAGAGAAGGTATTTCTGCAGTGCTTCTGGTATGTCTCTACACATGATGCACACTTGTTGGGTTCATAGCTAACTGCAGAGTTTGTGCAGGAAAGTGTTCAACAGTCGCTTACTGAAACTGTTCCAACTATCATATAAAAACAAGTAACACATTCTAACCAATATGGTTGTTTGGATATTCAGTGTACAGAAACAATTACGAAAAATATTTGTAGTTTTGGTAAGAAAGCCAGTTGCTGGGCGGAGCCCTTAAAATAACAATTTATATGTTCAACATATATTTTACTGCATTAAACTTAACTTTCAATGTTGGCAAGAGCGTTTTGTTAATTCTCTAAAACTTCTATTAATATCAAATTCTGTAAGAATTCTATTACAGTGTTTATATCTACCTTTTGCAGTTAGCCCACGTAATGTGTTGCACATTTGTTATATTTTAGCTGTGCTCATTGTTAACACTTGGAGGATAGCTGGCATAACATTGTGTAGTGAACTTAATAAAGCTGGTGTTGACGCGTAATTACATTGCCAGTTTGCTCTAAGACTGTCGAGGTTATTAGGTTACATTGCGAACATTTTCATGGATTGCTAAGGTGGAAGTATTATGGCAACTGTGTATAAGTATGAAATTGAGGCAATGTGATAAGTGTGTGAGCGCAGTTTTGGTGAAGTTCAGCGCATTATAGCATGAAGCAGTGAGCAGTGAAGTTGCGTAGTGCTGGTGGGCTCGGAGAGTGGTGTGAGGTGGGGCGGGGCTTGTTGCAGCGCGGCGCCTGGAGAAGGAGATAAAGGAGGTGCTGGAGGACTACAGTCAGGACGCAGGACGCAAGGAGAAGCTGCTCACCGGCCGCCGAGTCACCCTCGCAGAGGAGCTCAGTGAGTGTCCTTGCTATCCTTCCTTCCCCGCTCCTCCAGTTCTCTTGACTACATACGCTACTGCAGTAGGACCTTGCTTGTCCTGCCCGCATGCATTCCACACTCCACTTAATACAGATTGCCAGTTACAGTGAGTGCAGCGTGTTTGCTTCTGTAAAATAAATAAATGGCGTGTGGGGAGCGCACCCAGGGCGAGGCGACACCCTCCGAATGACTGTCTTTCCATCTGGGACCCGTAGGTGACCGTCATCCCCGGGCATGACAGAAATGAAACCCTAGAATGGAGCGGCGCTGGAATGCAAGGGCGGGGGGAACGGGAGCACCCCGAGAAAACTCGCCGGCAAGCTGCAGTGTCCAGCACGATTCCCACATGCGAAAATCCATGAGTGAACCCGCCGGGGACCAAACCCGGATCGCCGTGGTGGGAGGCGAGCGCCCTGGACACTACGCCACCGCTGCCCCTTTGCTTCTGTAATATTGTGTTCTCGTGAGCCACTAGGCTCTACATAAATAATTACCTTATAAGTGAAAAAGACACCCAAGTACTAACACATTATTATTTGCAGATAGAAACGCACACAAATTTGTACAGTATAATCTCTGTATAAAGTACTTCAATTTAAAAGTACTTTTCATGTTAAAAGTGCATTTTTCAAATCCCTGCCAGATGTAACATAATTAAAATAAATGTTCAGTGTTAATTATCAAATTTCAACAGATGGCTGCACCAGCTTCCACAAAAATTGTAAATTCGTACATTACATTATTGCTTGGAAAACACATTGATGCAGGTATCGAGAGTGCAATGTGTGACACACACAGTTTGATTGGAAAGTAAATGTTTCACTACTAAAAATGTTTACACTGGAAGAAAATAATTTATCATATGTGCAGCAGGGATCGTAGACCAAAGGATATAAAGGATAACTTAAATGGTGAAAAATATAATACAGTATTAGTCTATGATTTAGATTTAAATGAAACTTAAAGTTGTTACAGGGAAAATTGTAGTAAACAATGAGTTAACAGTTATAGTTTACAGGCAGTAGTGGAATACCTATCCGTACATTACCTATCTTTACATCAGTTCAAAAACTGGCCTAAATAGTAAACAGTGCTTAAAATAGTAGATTAGTGCCTATGCTGCCCATTAATCTACATTAACAGCTCAAGTTAGATTTTTTTCCTGCATTTTAACTTTTCCACCATTTGCACCATTCTGACGCCTAATACACTCAGCATGGAAAATGAATGAAGGTGTACAGGCCCGGTATGCCTCTAGCAACCAGGGAAACGGAGTCTCCTTAACAAGGATTTTACCTTCTTATTTGCGGGGTCCTGCGGTCCGGGTTGGCAGCTCTATAACTTTGCGGACCGCGGCAGAGGGAGCTGGGAGGAGGGCTGTCCTCGAATGGGTCCTGACAAGGACGTTCTCCATGGAAACCGGACGAGTGGCATTTAGCGAGAGCTGCCTTACTACGGGCGCCCCAATAGGCCGCGTGACTGCTGGTAAGGCCCGTTTTGAGGGTGTAGGCGGAAGAGGCAACAGTGGTCGGGGTTTGTTATACCGGGTGTGTCTAGATGCTCGGGCAGCAGGTACTGAGTTCCAGGAGTGTGCGAGGACACATGTGGCCGGTCGCAAGATGTCTGCCTTTTCTCGGTCCTGGGTGTACACCCTGGGGGCGTTAGGCTCTGGTTCATCAGATCGTTTAGTCTGGGCCCTTGCGATATTGTCGGCCTTTTTCCGACCCTTTCAGTGATAGGGCATTTAGGAAAAATAGCTGCGTTCCGACAGCTATGTTCTGTCAGTGATGTTACGTTATGTTCAGAAGATAAAAATCAAAACAAGAATAGAGAATTATGAATTAGCGGACTCAGTGGGTGTCCTGGAGGCGCAGGCACGGCCGTAAAGGTGGTTTAATATTACGTAGCAGTGCGGGGGAGGACAGGTTCTGACGTGGTTCGCCCAGGAAGGAATCTACTCTTCCTGGGGTCGGTGCCTTGGGGCAAACCCCTGCCGGAGTCCTATCGCTCGATTGGCACAGGAGTGTGCGCTTAATGAGAGACTGTGTTCGGGCATATAGCGACTTGGGGAGAGGGATCCCTGATTCCCCTCGGTGAGAATTTGAGTGAGCGGTGTCACAAGCTACGAACCTCAACTGCCCCTCTGGCTTCACAGCATTCCCCACGTAAGGACCTTATGGCTCTCAGTAAGCGGCGTGACTAGCTTGTAGCCTGAGAGTCGTAATATTGTAACGTGTTTGTTCTCAAGCCTCAGGAGCCTCAGAGGAAGGTTCTCTCCCCCCTTGACACAGTGGTACTAGAAGAGCTGCATTACCAGCTAGCAACTAGACACCAAACACTGACAAGAGGTGAGAACGCCCTTCAGTGGGATCTTTGGTTTGAATCTCTATCGCAGCGATCGTGCCTGCACCAAGAAGTAGATAAGTGGATATGCACACAGAAGGCAAAGTGGGTAAGGGAGGTGAAAGTGAAAGAGTATGATCGGGCCAAAAAGAAGTTAACTGGTAGATATATGTTTTATTTTGTCAGCAGGAATTTACAATACATATCTCCGACATGTGCACACTAACATCTGATGGACGAAGGACCAAGTTTGCCAAGCTGTTTCCCGCAGGGCGGCCGAGGTATTGATCAAAGTTCAGGGCGAGATAGACCCCGGTGTAGCAACGCCCGACGCGGACGAGGCACGTGGCCAACACTCGAAGCAAGGAGAAGGCGCCACGACAAGAGCTTGTAATAAAACGGGCCTTTCGTTATTTAGAATATTATTGCAGCCTCAAAAGTTAGGCGCCATCTTGTAACGTTCAGCCGCTTACACTGCCGATTGTTTACTTGCCACGGCTTGCTCAGGGTAGAATACAAGAGACTCAGTTAATTTAACATAGTTAATTATGAAATAAAGTTCCAGAGTATTTTGTATGTATATATATATATATATATTTATTTAACTATTGAGCAACACAGTTCCCAGATGAATTACCGGTATACAGAGTACGAATTGTTCAGAGATAAATATTCAAATCCGGAACAACGCCACAGTGGTTTACCGTTTATTAAGGTCTCTTGAATATTAGCCCGAAGAATTAATAACTGCTGCTACCTCCCACACCGGCTGAGAAATGAAATAATAAAGTTTTGTTGCAGATGTGGGGANATAAAGTTTTGTTGCCGATGTGGGGGTTCACGTCACACCCGATGCGATCTAGGCTAGCATTGCATGATACTTCTCGACTGCGCTCACCTGCCCTCACGGGCGTTGTGAAGTAACTCTCCCTCACGACTGACTTGAAAGAGACTGCCCTACTGCTNGACGACTGAAGAAGACTGCCCTACTGCTTCAAGAAGACTCTCTCGAGGGCGACTGCTAGATGCCTATATTGTGCTGCCTTGCACCCCCCTCTCCTGCGATAAGCGCCCGGCATCCTGCATCTGGCAGCAGCGTCATCACTAACTGCGCGTGTCCCGCGCTCAACACGTTATCGACTGCTGCGTCGTCAACAGAAGCTAACCTCTAGTACAACAAAAACGTGTTGACGTTGCCTGAAAATGCGCTGGAGGAACTAAAACTGTCGACGCATTCAACATCCGATAAACTAACCTCTTGTTTCGTATAACATTTGTTGACGCATTAAAACTGTGCAGAAGGAACTAAAACTTGTCGACGTCGCTGTTACCAGAAACGAACTAATCTAAGTAATGCTAACGTTTCCCCAAAAAACCAAAGTTCGAAACGAAACACAACCCGGACTCCTGATAAAACGTAACCTGGCAAACTTCCTCCCGATAATCTACAAACGCACACGTCTGCCGGATAAACTATCACGGGAAACGAGCCACCACGGCTTTAAACATGAACCCAATAAAAATATTACGACGTTTTCCAAAGCTTCATACACACGAAAGAATTTTACACCCGAGTCCCGAAAAATTACGAATATTGCATCATTACAAGCTTCTGCCTAATGTGTTGAGAAACACGAGTTTTGATAGTAGTAACGTTATACTCTTAGGTCTAACTGCGACTGCTGAAGGAAAGTGGAACGGCAAGCATGACGAGATAGCGAGAGTTGCAGAAAGATGCTCTGGTCAGAACTGCTCGCGTGCTGCCCTGTCTGGAGCGCATGCATAAGAATAAATACCCTCGAGAGACGTGGCTGGCTTAGGCCGCATGGTTGGGGAAGCCTCCCCTGATGTGCGGAGAGCGTGCACATTCGGTGCCTGCCAACCAGGGCAATGCAAGCAAGGGGGGGACCACCCACTCAGACTGGAGCGTGGCGTCGTGTGGATTGCCGACCTCTCAGGCGGCAAGGGGTTGACTCGCTTGTTAATAGGAACGGTACTGAGGCGAAATGAGCGGCAGCGTTCGACGCTACGGTACACCAGGGGCACACCAGAGGCTGAGGCTTGGATAAGTATCCGACAGCGCTCATGACACATCCATCCCTACTATAGTTTAAAATACAGCATATCCATTATATTTTTTCATTTGATTGTGTTAGTTTTTTAATATAAGTGGTTGTTGTTACATTTTAGAGCGCGTGCGACAGATTCAGGAGAAGCTGGAGGAGTTCATCCAGGCGCTCAACAAGGAGAAGTAATGCGCAAGCGTGCGCGCGTCGCTGCACTGCAGGCGGCTTGCCGGCCTCCCCAGCATTGCTCAGGTAGCGGCACATGCTTCCATCGCAACAAGGCTTCGTGCACATCTGGGCGGAACATTCGGCCCACCACATCTTCACATGTGTGTTGTTTCTCTGTCAGTTGCTGTGATACACTCTAGCTTTGTTTGTAAATACAGTATTTCATGTTGAATGATTTTTAAGTTTTTAATATCCCCCTGCTGTACGATTGTTTTGTAGACAAGAACACCTTCTGTTTAAGACTTGTAGCATAGATTGTAGCATTTCCCATATAGATACAAAACTGTAAGTGTAAATAAATGAAGTTTGGTTTTTGAAAACTGATTACTTTGCTGTGCGTGTGAAAAAGATGCCAAAGAAGTTGCGAATGGAAAATTTGCTGCCTACACCAGAATTATATATGTATATTTTTTTTTTTGGGTGCACACTACTGTTCTTTGAGTAAAACATGTTTTTCTAATAATACATTATCTGTGCGAGATATTTAGGTGGTTCTTGAGCTGGCCTTACGTAATACTTTGGTTATACTTATACCCATGGCACAACAGAAGGCATAAAAGTTTCTGTAGCAGAAGAGAGGAATGAGTGCATCAGTTCATACCCACGCATTACCTAAAGTGCTAACAGAAAATTGTAAATGACAGGCAAAAGAACTCACAAATGGCACAGTCTGCAGTTGGCAGGGGTACAAATGGCACAGTCTGCAGTTGGCAGGGGTACAAACGGCACAGTCTGCAGTTGGCAGGGGTACAAATGCTATCAAATCTTTAAAGGTCCTTTGTAGAGCATCCAAAATTACAAAAGTAATTTCCCCCTTTCTTCTTATGACCACATTTATTTAAGTTTCTGAGTACAGGTACCTCACTATTAATCAATAGAAAATGATATGAGTAATGGCACTCCGGATAGTATGGAAAAAAATATTCACATTTATGTACAACGGACATTTACGCCACTCATTAAAACATTAGTCGTGATCTTTTTCTAAACAGACTTTTACGACTCGAGGTTGTTACTTGAATGTCCGCCATCTTGTCTGTCACAACTTCGAGGGTATGGCAGAAATTTAGAACACATTTTATTACAGTTTTGGGCATGTCCATGGGTACAAAAACTGTTATACCCGGAGCCAGACCCGAAACGAGGGTGCTGAATTCTAACCTACACGAGAGCAGAGACACTAGCAGAAAATGGTATGAAAACTGCAACGGAAATGGGCATTCAGTAGGGTCAGCATTAACATCTGGGAGCCGTAGTTTATTGCCAATTTGGGTGAAGTGATGCAGATGAAGCAGCGACAGAATGGAATGTTGGGAGAAAATGGGCATACCCCGAGAAAACCTGCTGGCTAACTGCAAAGTGTGATGTGTTCCTCACGTGCAAAAAATTGGGGCGTGAATTCACCAGGAGTAAAATTGGTTTTGCGTTGTGGGAAGCGAATGGTTTGCCACTGCACCTCCCTTATTTGTATAGGAAATATTTTGTGCCTTTTAGTGATTTGGAGTCGAGGGGACTGTGCATTAACGTATATAGTTGTCTTTTACAGTTAGTTTGTGGTAGGCTACTGAAATCTCTCTGTTACATACTCCAGGTAATTAAATATAAAAAAAAAAAGGGGGGGGGGGAGATGACAGTGAATATTTTTTAATTAAATGAGAAAACTATTTTAACAGCGAGACATATTTTCTTAAGCAAATAACTGAACTGATCAAAGCAGCAATGCTTAATTAACAAACTACAGAGGATATGAAAAATGAATAGATTAATTTTGTACTGAAATTACTGTCTTTGTATTATAAGAATTTTGAGGGAAGAGAACAGACATTTCCTTGTTATGACTTAGGATGAGGAAGCTTGTGCTCAAAAATGGGAAAATAACATTCTTCAGTAATTTGTAATGACAGGAGAAAATCACTTGATTTTTAAAGTCTGAAACTAAGAGAAAAAAAAGTGTTGTGGTTATATAAGAAATGGCATACGACACTGTTACGTAAAGCACAATTCCACAGCTTATTTTTAATTTTTTGAGAAATAATTAATTAAAATTAAAAAATTTAGTATGTTCAGTTGTGCGGTGTGTACATTTCCACAGCTAATTAAGTAATTTTTCAAACTGTAATAAAATTACAAATGTGAGAACAGTACAGCAGTCATTGTGGGCTGTGCTGGTGGCGTGGTGTAGGGGAAATACATCAGTGTCTGTTTATTTTGCTGCGATGATTAGTTGCTGGAACTGAACTCGTGCTCCTAGATGCTACAATCACAGGATTGCTGTGTGTCTGTGCACTTACTGTGAGGCTACTGTACCTGCCTGACAGCGGCCCCAAGCTACCTTGTTAAGGAACAAAGAATGTGTGTGTGGGAGGGGACACACCAAGTTTGAGCCCCAAGGGTTAATAGATGGCAATTAAATAGGTTTTATTAAGAATATTATTTTATTTACAATTTCCAAATTGCTACCGCTTGATCAGAGAAGAGCAAAACCAGAATTAAGTAATATTATCTCTCTCTCTCTCTCTCTCTCTCTCTTTATATATATATATATATATATATATATATATATATATATATTCATTTTTCAAGGTAAAGGTTGCACTAACACTAAAGGGTAAGCAAAAACAATTAAGGCTATTGTCAAACTGGTTTTGTTATCCAGGAATTAAACGACTGCACACAAAAATAAAGCGTATAGAAATTTTATGTTGTACTGCATATTCATTGTCGTCCGTATGTGTTCCATGAGAATTTCTTGTGGGTAATATTCGACTGGCGTATCTTTAGAGAAGACTTTTACTAACTATTATTTCTTGGAGAGGAATATCTGTATGTAATGTAGGCAAAGCTTAGCGAGGAAGGTGTAGCAAGCACATGTAGGCTAGTAAACACCTACACACAAAGTGACTTGTATTCTGCATCACAGATGTGAAGGGGCTGAGTGACAAGCCTGCATTTGTGTGGTAGGGAGTTTGTTAGTTCATGGAGCTGCTAAGAGGGAGGTAGAGTGCAAAAGCTGAGGGAAATGTGGGAGAACCGCTGAAAGACCTGCTCACCATCTGCAGCATCCGCTACATTTCCCACACGTGGAGATCAGGAGTTATGCTGCCAGGAATGAAGGCTATCGGCTAACCATACCGCAACCACACAAAGGAAAGATGTTCTTATCAGACGTTCGCATTACATTCGGCCAGTGACGTACAGTAGTTGTTTTGCTTCTGCCGCTCTTAAATTCTACAGCAAGCTTGGCTATGGCAACATCGCTAGAGCGAGGGACAAAAGACTTTTCGGGACTCCAAGGGTACAGTCCTCAAATTGTAAATTTGTTCTGCCATGCAGTAATTACCGAGCATGTAGCTGTGTGTTACACGAAGGCTGAGTGCATTTGTGTTTCTTACAGTCGGCCATGTACAAGGTGCTAGGTGGTGATGTTTACTTGCTACAGCTGGAAAAAATTGGAAAGCCCACAATTCAGACCCATTGTTTTCAGTTAGCTGGAGTAATTAAAGAAAGGAGCATATTGCTTCTCCTTTGAAACAGTGGAACACAGAATGGGGAAGATTACGTTTATCCTCAAGAACTCGCGTTGCAGAGGTCTCAGTGCGTTTGCTCCAAAAGAAAATGTTCGAAAGTTCGTAATAATTCATACCATATTACAGGTATCGACAGCTTTAGTGTCTTGCGTGGTTTTATGTTACAGTATTTGTTTAATTAGGCGACAGTTTTGACATTTTATCTGCTGAGCGGCTCGTGGATGTGCATGAAGTATTGAACAGCGTAAAATCATGAATAGTAGTGATTCAAAGACATACCTGTATCTAAAATAAATTAGAATGCACATCATGGCACCCTTCCTTCTCTGAAGACTATGGCTCAGAGGTCAACCATGGCGCAAATGTGTGCATTAAGTCCTGTGTAGCGACATAGTGAGAGTCATTGGCACAGCTATTGTACTTTTAACATTCACAATTCAGATCATACTTAATTAATTTCACACAAATAAAAATTTGTAGACTTGACCTCCACATTCAGTTGATAACTAAACTTAGAATATAAGAAGTTTCACTAGTTTCATCCCTTCTATGCGAAGTCTCGAGACTCCCTCCCCCTCTCCTTCCCCTCTCCCCCTCTGAAGATACGCCTAGCAGGGCTTCTCTCTGGCAGAGCGTGAAGATGTCTGCACTTGTCATCTCAGCAGAATGGGTTTCGGTAACACCCATAATCTAAAATTATCATGGTGGTAGTTACCTTCCCTTTTTACCATCTTTTCGTGAGAATTCTTCTCAGCTGTCGCCACCGATGTAACATGTTCAGGCAGTCACCCTGTTGACCGTCAGGGCATTGTGACAGATGTCAAAACTGTCGTTCTTGGGATGACCTTGGGAAGTTCAGTTCAAGAAATTTTTGAATAGGAAATGTTGAGGGAAAAGTTCTACCTGAAGATATCCGTGCAATGTCTAGTAAACTTATCCCTGGGATATCCCTAGGAACTACAGACGTGGACCAACTCAATTTACAGGACATCCTCAAATGTCTAGTACACTCATTCCTGTGACAGTTTTTGTACTTCCTATGGATGTGGAGAAACAGCATCCGAGGGATATCTGCAAGATGTCCTGTAGGTGTGCAGAAAACTTATTCCTGAGACATTCTGAGGTCTTCCTACGAATGTGCAGAACAGTCACTCCTAGGACTTCTCTAGGACATCTTAGATAAGCAGGAATTCCCTATGTTGAGAACATTATGATATTCAAATTAAATATAATTTCAAATTTACATAGAATACACCAAACCAAATAATTATCCCGTTATTTATTGAAAACAGTTCTACTTTATTTTATTATCTGTGATTATTAAATCTTCTTGGTTTTCATATTTTCGCTCTCAAAGATTTAAAAAATATATACGAGTACCACTTCTTTACAGACTGCATGCTAAGGGTAAATAATATGAATTCCAACTGAAAAAAAAAAAAACTTTTAGGAGAACATTAAAAAAATTATAAGTCATACACCCTACAATGCAATGTAAAGAAAAAAACACTATTGAGTGTTCAAAATGTGAACTTAGGATATCCCAAGTTAATCCACTCTCTTTGGCAGACAAAGGAGGTAAATGGGCCGTCCTAGGAAGCTCCTTGACGGACGAACTAAGGATATCCCGAGTTCTCCACTGAGAATCTTTCTGGGACATCAAGGAAGTAAATGGACATTCTAGGGAGCTCTTTTAAGGGTAGACAGGGATATCCCATTGTGTGTCTCTCTGACACATCATGGAGGTAAATGGGACATACTAAAGAGCTCCTTAAAGGATAAACACGCGCTACAAGTCAAGGTCACGGACACACTTGTCAACGCACCAGGGTGCAAGGCAAGTCTCGGGAAGACTATCCGCCTTGCGAACTACGCTCGTGGTCGATACTGCGTTGTCCAGGCGTGACGACGCCGCGACAGAACGTTCAGCGACCACGAGGACACTGTCTTTTGTCAGGTCCTGCCTGGAGACAGCGGGGCGACAGCAACTCGACTAACAACTGTCTGCTGGTTTTGTATGGTGTAGTGTTAAGGCCCCCGCCTACCTGGGGCGCGGCAACAATAAGGGCGAGACTGCCTCGTGCGTCAAGTTCGCCATCGCCGCTAAGCGCAAAGCTACCAACTGCCGTGCAGTGTTCTCGTCGTTCTGCGTGTACCTGTGGGACTTTCAGCGGTGACACTATTGTTTTATTGGTGGAAAGTCTGTAGGAAGGTTCAATACAGTTCTCTTGAGTACTTTTGTATGTATCTGACGCGTATTATTTTGAGATGCAGCAGTTTTCAGCTATACTGGAGTACTGTGAGATGGTGTTTGTAATTTACTTGACGTCTTGAAAGCAGTCAACAGCCCTCGTCTGAAGTGTGTGTTGTTTTCGTAGAGAAGCGTATTGGCTGGAGCCGAACAGCGGTTCACCATCAGTTCCGTGTTTGCAAGAGACGTCTGCACACAACTTTTACAAAATATAGCGAATGAACTTGTCTTACGTTCAACCAATTGCATAAAACTAGAAATTAACTTGCTATTCGAGACGTAGTGATTCATTAGCAAATAACATTTCATTTTCTACATTATTCTGTAAGTACTTACCGCACAGTATTAGTCAAAAACGTAACACAAAACATTATAATAGAATTAATTAATACATACAATTTATACACTTTTTTTTTAATGGGGAAAGGAAAATAAAAACGTAAGTTTTATTTTAGGAATAATATATTATAATAAATGCAATAAATTACTTGTTCTTTTTCCCTCCTTCGATTCTATTGGCTGGAGTCTTTACGTACTCGACACTAAATATAATACCGCCATTTACACGTCTTCACTTGGAGTATGTTCCTATACGACGTGCACGCGATCACCATGAACTGTTTCGTAAAAATACTTTCTTTTGTTCTGATACGTACACGTTCGTTATGTACACGTTTTTCGTCGTAAAGCGACCTTAAAGGCGGATTCACGACCTCTTCGTAACGTACGAACGTTTTCTGTTGGCAGGCATTCAAACAAAAACGTAACTTTCCGAAGCGAGATTATTATTTTGTGTTTTGTTTTGTACAAAACATTGTACAATTTTAAATAATTAACCATATAATACAGAATTTTGTGTATTCATGTTACTATCTTAATAGTTTATAATTAGGGCCAGTGACTTTTCGCGTAAAAATCGGAGCACACAGTAGACTTCGATACTATATACACACCTCAGCTGTTGTTATACCTCCATTGGCTGCTGGTGCCGTGTCCGTCTTTGACCAAGCCACTCAGGACTAAGTAACTCCGACACCGAACCTTCGTGATTCGTGCGCAAACGGTTAACACGGGCCAGAACATTTTTTAGGCAATCAAAGAAGCTGGACGACACTGCAGTGCTTTGGACTTCATCTTGTCTCGAAATATCTTCGCGAAATATCACTGCCCCTAGTTATAATAATATATTTATTATTAAGTAAGGTATTCCGATTGGTTGAGAGTTCAGCCGTACATACGTACGTAGAAGTTGAAAGTTGAGCATGATGCATGAAACTATATTGTGTTCAACCTTTATTCGTACGTACCCTACTGGGAGATTGTGAATCCATCTTAAGGCTGAGTCAATCACTTGAGACCCGGAGATTTCGAAAATTCATAAGAGGACAAGTTAAACTCTAATCACGTGTAAACATGTTTTTACTTCTATTGGATGAATGTTTGTTAAGACACGCCCCGGACGGCTTTCGACCAATAACGAACTTGCAAGTAGAACAAGCAACAAATCCCATGCTGCGTGGTCTGAGGTGAAACTGTATCAGCCAATGAACTAACTTAGGTTCCAGTACACAGGATTGTGCAGTCTACCTTGTTGCCTAATTAATACGCGAAAGTGTCGAGTGTCTATAATCGCCTGGCTTTCTCACATTCATATGTATGCGGTTAAATAAGCGTTTTTGAAATCGCTTATTAGTGAGTTACTTCTCTTAGCATATACACTGAAGAGCCAAAAAAAAAAAAAAACTGGTATAGGCGTGCGTATGCAAAAAACAGAGGTATGGAACCAATCAGAGTAACGCGATGCGGTCGGCAGATAGATCGGTTACTGCTGCTACAATGGCAGGTTATCGAGATTTAAATGAGTTTGAACGTGGTGTTATAGTCGGCGCACGAGAGATGGGACATGGCATCTCCGAGGTAGCGATAACATTTGGATGTCCGCGGACGACCATTTCACGAGTGTGCCGTGAATATCGGAAATCCGGTAAAACATCACATCTTCGACATCGCTGGGTCCGGAAAAAGATCGCGAACGAACAGGACAAACGACGACTGACGAGAATCATTAAACGTGACAGACGTGCAACCTTTTCCTCAAATTGGCGCAGATTGGATTTGTGGACTGCCCTGCAGGATTCATGGTGTGAATTGCCTCCTGNGGGGGGGGGGGGGGGGGGGGGGCCTACACGATATTGGGAAGGTGTACCAGTTTTTTTGGCTCTTCAGTGTATATATAATGTAAAATCAACATTGCTGTGTTTTAGTGGCTAGTGCCCTTGGTCGATCAAGCGAAACTATGACGCCGTGCTTCCTCCTGAGTGTACAAAACAAAGATGAACCTATTCAAATTGTCAATAATGTTGAAATTATAGTTTCAATAAGACAGTATGACATAACAACTATTACTCACGCCATGGCCATATCGGTCTTAATCCCGGAAATGGTTTTGTGCTTAACATTAATACGGCTTGTAGTATAAGCTTACCCCATAATCACATCAGTTTTTTTTTTTGCGCGATTACGGAGCATAGTCTACATCTAGATACAGTTGGCTGATCTTATTCTTCTGCGCATGTTTGCAACACTGACGTTTCCATCGCCAGTACAACTGTCAAAGTCACGTGGTCACTAGGTGATAAACGTGTTTGTTTGCATTTGAATTTCCGACAGACCCTCCCTTTTATGCGAAATAAATAATTTCACCAACTTAAATATAATCTAGCTTAATTAGTTTCGGTTGAACAAAGTGTTCAAACATGTCAAAACACTTACATAAGCGGTGTTCTAACCTCAAATTCCACTCGCGTTGATTTTGATAGTACCATTGGCAGGCGAGCAGTCCAATGTTGGAACACGGAGAGTGGTTTTTACGCAGCTCGCATTCGCGCTCTACCCAATTTCCTCCTCTGCTGTTTTAAACATCGAATGTTGTATATACCATACGCGACAGACTTACTTCACCGGAAGCTGGTTTCTCCCGTGTACAGTGTACATCATTAAGGCCACTTCCTGTACGACGCCTACAGTACATTGGATATATATATATATATATATATATATATATATATATATATATAGTCCATTCAACGTCACTTCCAACTTTTTGAAGCCCTACTCAAGTTTTACTTTCAGGCTATTCCGCCACTTCATGCAAACAAAGCTCAGCCAAGTCTAGAAAACTACACCAAAGGGACAACGCGCCGCATTCGTGCGCACTCAGTGTAATAATACTTTGCATGAGAACTATTTCTTACTAACTATTACCAACACGCCTATTTTCTCACTGTATTTTTGTTTGATTATAAATGTAGTATTATAACTTATAAATAAAATATAAGTAAATGTTCAATATAACCGAAAATGAGATACTTTTGTGTTAACAGAAATATTAAACGCTTGTGAAAATATGACATTTAGGGATCAAACAATCACTTCATACATGGGTGATTTTTCGAAGTTTTGATTTAAAAAGTGCTGAGAAACTGCGAATAGACAATAATACTGCGACTGGAGTTTTTCGTTGCAGATAATTTTAAATTTTCCGTCGTAATATCTCACACTGAATATATGCTAGCTGGGCGAAACCGGTATTTCTCACGAACACTTCGTACCTGTTATTATTTCTAAACAATACCTGTTACCAATACCTGTTATCGCAGTACCATGTAGATCGCTCGCTACCTCCGCGTGTAGTCATGCTCGCCTGGTAGTTGAGAGCGAGGCGGGAGACCGAAGGACAGTGAGCGGTGAGCGGAGGAGTAGGCCACGACAGCCCCATTGCAGGATGGACGATAGTGAAAGTGGCGAGATATTGTCACGCAAGAATCGCTACAACTGTCCTTACCAGGAGAACATGATATACGAGGAGCAATAATAGTGGTTGCACGTGAGAAGTCAGTCACCTTGTTAGTCATTGCAAATAGTTCGGCAACTACAATTTTCCGCCACCAGGTAGCACTGGTATTGCATGTGTAAACTATAAAGGATTTTATTAGTTTTTCATACAAACCAAAATGACTGTTGCAATATTCATAAAATTATTAATATAATTATTTGGTCATAATCTTCCGATTAGTTTTGTGCTAGAACCTACGTAAATAAAAAAAATTTTCGAGTGGGAAATAAACGAATTATACAATTATTTTAATTACATGTGACAACCTAATAGAAAAAAATTCTTTATGGTGACATACATTAATATTACCTCTTAAATCTGTATCATTTATTCACTAAAATAAGTGCGTTGACGAAAGCCCAATGTGAAATAAAACTGTATTTTTACTGTCTGCTCTTGTAAACAGCACTGGTTTGAGTGAACAATTGTCACAAAATAAAGTTATAACGTAATATTTTAGCTAGTGTAGGTATCGCGATTCTAACCAAACGCGAACGTTTTTGCATTCAAATAAATAGAATTCCTCCATTTACCGTCAGCTCAAAAGCGACCTCTTTGGAACAGCAGCGCACCTTGCGGCGGATATTTTCCCTACGCCAAACTCTCACATAAGTAATCTCATTTTGTTCCTAACCTGAGTAGAATAAACCTTATCAAAATCACCCTAGTAACGGTTACTGATGACAGGTATAAAAAGAACTACGTGTAAAGTACGGCTGGTGTGTAGGCAACGGCCTGAACACTTGTGTTGTGTACGCTGTCGACACAAGGCGTCCGTCTGACTGCGATTTGAACTACACGGCGCGGACATAAAATGAGATTCCAGACTTACGTCAGATCTACTATGTTTCGTTTACGTGTCTACGGATCCTCAAGATCACAGTTTGTAGATCTGTAGTGTTTGTTCACATACACATGTAGCACTTGCGTGGACTGTGATACAACGTTCGAGTTTTTAAAGTCTGTCCACGGTAAAGCAAGCATTTCGAAATCAACCTTTGAAAAAATAAACTATTTCTCATTAACCACGTATGTGGTGCAGAGCACACAGTATGCAGAACCCCAGTTAAGTTGGCAGCAAATTAAGTTAAAATAGTTCTCAGCCTTCACGTTGTATTGCGAGTGAAATGTTTAAACTGATGTCAAATCAAGTTGGTGTTTATTTTTATTTACACGTTAGAGTACAAACTGACATGCTTGTAACACATTCCGTCTTGTAACAATTTAATGTTTTCACTTGACTCGCTCATGAGCAAAGCCACGAGTCCTGTGGCAATGAAAATATTATGTATAGCAGAATGATACAAAATGCTGTCACCAGAAAATTCGTTATTTTATATTTTAACGAATATGCCGTCCAACTTATACGCACTACTTGTAAAGTCTAAGAAGTTTTTAGATCCCATAGATTTTTCATCATGGTGTGTCAAAATCACAATTTTAGTGTCTTTGGAACGTACAACCAAAATAAACAAAAAATTTTTAAGACATTTAACAAATGGGACAGAAAGATCTTGTCTCGATACATTTTAAGGTATGCTTAGCAAAATCTCTTTTTCAAAAAATTACAAATTGCTACAAATAAAAACAATGTAAAAAATTTCTTATTGTGAGTAATATTTTTAAACTGTGGAAACATTTCATAGCGTGATTTCAAATATTTCTTGGACTAACTCATGGTGTATTATATCAACGTGGTTTATCTAATTTCGGTAAGTGAAATAGTTTTTATTATTTGTGCGTTTCAAACACACTAAAATTGTGATTTTGACATGATATTATGCAAAAAAATATGCCTTCTAGAATTTTTTATTTTGCGAGGTAACAGTACTCGTTAGAAATGCCTACAAGTTTAGCATAATACGGACAAATATAAATTAATGTTTTTTTCCCCCGTCGCCAGCACCCTTAAGGCGCCCGTCTACCTGGAACTTTTTCCCACGTCTAGGCCGAGAAGCGCGGAAGCGATAAGGGCGACACTGCCACGCGCATCAAGTACGCCATCGCCGCTAAGCGCAAGGCTCTGAACTGGCGTGCAGTGTTCTCGTCGTGCTGCGTGTACCTACGGGACTTTCAGAAGTGACCATATTATTTTATTAGTGGGAAGTCTTTAGGAAGGTTCAATGCAGGCCCCTGTAGTAGTTTTGTATGTATCTGATGCGTGCATTTTGAGCTACAGCGCCTTGGAAAGGCCGTTTTTAGCGGTTTTGGAGTACTCTGAATTGATGTTTCTAACGTACGTGATATTTTGAAAGCACTCAACAGCCCTCGTCTGAAGTGTGTGTTGTTTTCGTAGATCAGCACGTTGGACGCACGCTTAATAGTTTCGTTGAGAAACGTGTATTTCGAACACTCTGCAACGCAGTTCAAGCGCCAGGTGGACGGGGGCCTTAAGTAGAAGGGCTGTCAAACGTGCTCGGGTAACCACGTACCACCTTAACAAACACTTCACGTAACAGGTGACAGCGCCACGTCAGTCGCTGCTTCAGGAAACTCCAACCATGACCTGACTCACTGAAGTCTTACTGCTTTAGCCTGACCTGGAAAGCGTCTCGTTTGGTTTCATCTCTAACTTGTGGAAGAATTATGCTGTTGTTCCTAACACGAGAAAAAAAAAAGTGCCGTAATTGAGTGCCAAACTTGATTATATTTCACACGAAGTTCTTTTGTTAATTATTTACCAATTTGTTTGTCTTTGACAAAGTTTCAACAAACGGTAATCACATTTAAAATGTGAAGCATCTTTCGCGTAGAACCTAAAGCAAATGTTTTGCAGTTCACGGTTAATTACGGTTATTCACGCAGCACGCAAGTGGATCCGTGGAATTATATTTATATATATAAGTTGATAATAAGCTAATTTATTCTCTACTGTTTATAAAACAAGGAACACGAACTCATAGGGTGGCATCGCTTGTTTTGACTATGAGGGAGTTGCTGTCAGTAGTGAATAGTTGTTGCGTGGTTGCATAACCTCATACAATAACGTACAATACATACCCACACCGTCCCGCCTACTGTAGATTCCACCCTCGGGAATAGTATTATGCCATAAGTCGTGTGTATATATATATATATATGGGTGTGTGCGTGTGATCTAAATAGGACCGATAAATTTCGGTTGCAAGTTAATCACGAAGAAAGAAGTTTATAACATATATACGACCTACGGTTAAAGACCTGAGGAATTCGCGGATTAATTTTAGGACAAGCTAGAATTCAAAAACACATGCGTTTTTATAACTTAATCCATTGGCCCACGCCGTATTTGACACTGCCTGGAGAGTGCTGGTCCAATCGTCGCCTTCCACTGTGACAGCAAGCAACCAATGCGCAGTTGATGTCGGCATGTTTGTACATAAGACTGTAGAGTCTAGCCTGCAGGTCATCGAACTCGCGAATTTTTCCGGTCTCTACCTATGGTATAAAATGAATACAAAGGTTGGTACACATTTTTGAAGTTGAGCCTGAAACACCTGTTTATTGCAAATATTGGAGATAATATTTAAGATGGAACACAGACTGTCTGTATAATGGTTAACTGAACAATGATCTTTAAACAACACAACACCTGTCGCCGCCATCAAATTACTTCATGTTTAATAATCACTGTTATTGTCCCTGTTTCGAACCAACCTGGCCATGACGCGGTAGCATATTTTGGGTTTGAAAGATGGATTATTAATCTCCACGTCAAGAATAACAAAAATGTCGCCTTGTGTAAATACCCTTAGCCTCGCCGTTTTCGAGTAATTCGTGTTTTACTTTCAAAATAACGTTTACCAATACCTGGCAGGTGGGGCACGCACAATACCCAATAACTCACTGTTGAGGCTATTAAATAGAGGGGAAGATTCGAGAGAGAGGGTGCGGCTATTAAACAGAGGGGAAGATTCCAGAGAGTGAGAAAGAGAAAGAGGTACATAACAGTGACAGTGTAATAAACTATTTGTTCAGTTACAACTTCAAAAATGTGTCCCTTAGAATTAATTTCAGACCATAGGTCTGTGTATTGTCTTCAACTTCTTTTCTCGTAATTAACCTGCAGCTGAAGTTTGTACGTCAAATTTAGATACATCCTATATATGTATATGTATGTATATATATTTATATGAGATATCTTGTCATCGAGAATCATCTGTAATTGCGAATCGCCGTGAGTTTGTATATATTTACATACAGGTGTATAGGTGCGCGAGTAGTATGGTCCTGTACACGGGATTGCCGGGGGCCATAAATATTTGGAAGTGTCAAAACATCAAATATATGACTGTAGTAGTAGTTAAGCGGGTGTTAGAAAACTGTCTGTAAAGGGGTTAGACTGTATTAACTTCTGCGAGGTAACTGACGATTATGTAAATATTAGTTCCAAATTGCAAGTGTAGTCATTTATTGACGAGATATTAAGCCTGGAGAATTAATTTTTTGGGATTGTTCGTAAAGAAATTAGAAGGGCCAGTGACTTTTCGCGTAAAAATCGGAGCACACAGTAGACTTCAATACTATAAACACGCCTCAGCTGCTGTTATACCTCCATTGGCTGCTGGTGCCGTGTCCGTCTTTGACCCAGCCACTCAGGACTAAGTAACTCCGACACTGGACCTTCGTGATTCGTGCGCAAACGGTTAACATGGGCCAGAACAATTTTTTTTAGCCAATCAAAGAAGCTGGAGAACCCAACAGTGCTTTGGACTGTATCTTGTCTCGAAATCTTTTCGCGAAATATCACTGCCCCTAGAAATCAGCAAATTATTACTGTCGCTCGTATTTAATGAAAACCTCCATCCCTTAAAGAAATTGGCTAAGCTTAGAGGCATTGAAGAATTGCATCAGTAGGTGTGTTTGTTTATATATATATATATATATATATATATATATATATATATAAGTGTGTTTGAATGTATACATACATATATTTACATATAACATACATGTGTATGTTATATACGTATGTATGAGTGGTCCGCCGACGGTAGAGCGCGGTGCGTGGCCACGTAAAAGCCGGAGGTGGTAAGGGAGAGAGGGGAGGAGGGTTATGACGAGGCTGCAGAGCGGGAGTGAGTGGCGGGCGCTAATCTCGGCCGCTCCCAGC
>NQII01002406.1:195835-230510 GCA_002778355.1 Clitarchus hookeri | reverse complement strand
CGTGCACAGCATCTGCAGCCGTCTCCTCCACACACGCGACAGGAAAATAATATTTCGCGAGGGACGCCACAGACGCAGTGGGAAAACCACAAACGTATTTTGCACCAACTTATTTTTCCGAATCGCTGGTTCTTTTTAAGTTGTAATCACAGACATTCACGGCTAAAAAAGAGCCCGAGAATCTTCAATAACCAAGCGAAATAGACACACATCTTCACGTACAGAAGATAGCCAACGTCGAAAGGAAACCGCCATTGCTCGGCTTTCTCGCCTTAAACGACCGTCTCGGACAATCGTCTTTCATTTGTTCATCGGCTGTGACTGCGTACTGGTTCGTATTTGACATACACGTTCTGTGTCTAGACGCTTATTACTGACTGGAATTTGAGTGGTTGCAAACGCTGGGCTTGACCATGTTTGAGAAGGAATTTAAATTAAAAAAGTCAAATTTATGTTCGTATGTTTTTTTTTAACTCTAAAAGAAAAAATCTTTACAGTGTGTGTTTTTACAGAGCACTATCGCGTAATCACAGCCCTCGCTGTCCAGGAAATAACTGATTTCCATAATAAACATATATTTACTATATTATAATATTAATTAAACTTCGAAGGATAATTGTATTGTTTGTTGTCTACGTCATTCGGAATACACTATTTGTAGAGGCAGTGATATTTCGCGAAAAGACTTCCAGACAAGATACAGTCCAAAGCACTGCAGTGTCGTCCAGCTTTGGCCCGTGTTGACCGTTTGCGCACGAATCACGAAGGTTCGGTGTCGGAGTTACTTAGTCCTGAGTGGCTTGGTCAAAGACGGACACGGCACCAGCAGCCAATGGAGGTATAACAACAGCTGAGGTTTGTATATAGTATTGAAGACTGCTGTGTGCTTCGATTTTTACGCGAAAAGTCACTGGCCCTACTTATTGGTACTCTTTCCTTGCTTAAATTTTTTTTTTAGATAGCGCAGTCTTTGTTTGCATCATGGCGTGTCGGAAATCATAAATTATAGTGTTTTGTGGCGTACAAATAAAATAAACGAAAACGTTTACAGAAAACTAAACAAGGGCGACTCAAAGGCGATGTCTTAATTCATTTTAAGGTATGTTTAGCAAAACTTATTTTACAAAAAATTATAAACTGCTGCAAATCAAAGACATACGAACATGTCCTTATTTCAAGCGATTTTTAAAAATAGCAAAAATATTTCATAGTTTTTTTTTAAAAGATTCCTTGAATTGGAATTATCTCATGGTAACTTATTTCAATGTTAATTTTCTCATTTCAACAAGTGAGTTATTTTTTTATTATTTGTATGCTCCAGGGGCACTAAAATTTATGATTTTGTCAGGCCATTGTGCAAAAAACGTGTGGCTTAAATTTTTTATTTGTGGAAAGGGCACTTGTAGGTAATGTCTACATGTTGAACAGCTTTTCGTACAAATATAAAGAATTGTTCTGTTACCAACGCCCTTGAAGACGCATTCGCGTCAACAACACTGACGCATGTGTAGACATGCGTTGCCTTTGCTAGACACATGTCACGCCGCGCGGGTGGCTGAGAGAGTCAGAAGGCGGCCAAAATGACGAGATGGAGTGGGCACACGACAACACCACAGAAGAGTCACGCCCGCACACCACACTCTCAACATCTGTACGTTTTACAAGCAAACTCTTTGGAAACAAGTTGTAAATATTTTTTTCGTGAGGCTACAAGTGAAATGTTGCATATTTACGACATATCGTTTTATGAAACAACACAATCTTGCTAATGTTTATAAATAAATTGGAGTTTACAATACTTTGTTAAAATTCGACGTTATTTTTTGCATATTAAGTAGTAACGCCCCAGAGTAAATAAGTTGACGAAGATGGAATTGAATGCCGGTTCTTTCGATGTGAGCATAACCATCTTCTGATTGGCTGTGCGAGGCTCTGGGAACTGGCCTGGTGTCAGATTGGCTACCGCATTCTGAGAAAGGTTCCCTAATGGTCAGGTAGGGGCCGCGGTGATGTAGTGGCCAGACTACTCGCCTCCCACCTGGGTGAACTGGGTTGGATTCCCGGCGGAGTCGCTCCCAGATTTTCGCACGTGGGAATCGTGCCGGACGATGCCGCTGGTCGACGGGTTTTCTCGGGGATCTCCCGTTTTCCTGTCCTTGCATCCTGGGGCTGCTCCATACTCACTTCGCTCCACCCTCATCGCCCAAAGTACCTCCACTCCACCGTTGGCTGGTATACCGGTTGGCGAGTAGGCAGCCAGGAGCAGGTTGGCGAACGGCGTTCCAACATGTTACTGGCTATGCTGGCGTTTCCGCATTATAAGCCACCTGTTTCACCTCTGTATACCACGTGCTGTGTGACTGGAGGGTGTAGCAGGGCGGATCAGGTTCCACGCCCGCAACTGTACATGGAGCACCTCACTGACGGCCGAGTGGCCCCTCCCCTCCGCCGTGACGCGCGTGCCGCCCCCTCCTCTTCCCTCCTGCTCCAGGCTGGGCTCGCCGCTGCACGCGCTATTTAGGCCCGCGAGGACCTCCGCTGCCGATTGCGACGCCGCCCGCCTCCGCGCAACAGCGGCACAAGTCCCCGCTCTACTGCAGTCTTATACTATACATAGTCTGTTAGCAGTTACAGCACACTTTTTTGAATTTAAACTTTGACAAATCACACCACATATGACGTGTTTGGTTGTTTCCTCCTAAGTACCTAATTTTTGGTTAAATTGAAATTATTTATATATTTTATTAGTTAATTATAAAATTTCATTTATAGTTAATATGTATTAAAACAGTGATAAAATAGGTGCGTTGGTAATGCCTAGTAATAAATAGTTATTATGCAAAATATTATCACACGTGACGTAATTTTCTAAACTCGGATAAGCTTTGTTTGCATCAGGCGGCAGAATATCCTGGAAGTAGAACTTTAGCAGGGCTTCAGAAAAGTTGGAAGTAACCATGAATGGGCTAGATAGTTTATTCGTGATTACTAGAGACCTGAAAAAATCGCGAGCTCAATGACCTGCAGGATAGACTCTACAGTCTTATGTACAAATATGCTGATATCAACTGCGCATTGGTTGTCTGCTGTCACAGCGGAAGGCGGCGATTGGACACCGTCCACCAGGAGGTGTCAAACACCGTGTGGACCAATGGCTTAAGTTATATAAACGCACGTGTTTTGAATTATTACTTCAAACTTTTGTAAAGCCCTGCTATAGTATACTTTCCGCTAGATAAAAGGCCGAGCAGAAACTAGTAGACCGTGTTTTTGCGTTCAGAGACAATCAAAGTTTAATATTTTTATACAAAACGATAAAATGTTTTTCTAATATTGCATTCCTGAAACCTAAATGTGTTAGTAAAGAACATTTACTTTTCAAACAACGCATTAAAAACTTAATTTAACAATATTCAACATAATAACTGCTTCTCATTAATCATTACCAACATACCTCTTCTCCCGCCAGTTTTAAATCATGTTGACCATTAAATAAATATTACAATAATTTATACACAAAGTACAGTGACATTTTATTTCACTAAAACTGAAGGTTTTATGTTGACGGAAGTATAAAACACTTGTGAGATAGGCCCTATATGATGTATGTAGGAAACAAAAAAGCATGTTATNGGGGGGGGGGGGGGTATTCAAATGTTTTATTCGTCAGGTGTGAAGATGTCGTGAACATACTATAACACTTTCGTGATCGAGTCTAACTGAAGTTAACATGTTGCTCGTGACGTTAAGAACCAGTGTCACCGCCATTTTGAATTTTCTATTCATTTCTTCCTGATTAAAAGTCAAGAGGATTTATTCACAAATGCGAAAATAGAAGCTTAGCTAATTGCCTTACCCATCATTACGGATACAATATATGAAGTGTTAATGAATATTTGTAGAACAATTAACTGTATACAAATTTTTGTATATTAATTGATTCTCACATTTTAATGACGACCAAGGAAAACCTATTAACAATCAAGTACAAAAATATGCACAGATCTATGAAATGTAACGCTTCTGCCTTTCTATAATGAAATATTTTCAGTAATGATCCTGCCTCTTCCGTTATTACATTAAAACGAATAATTTTTTGACGAAGGGGTGACACAACCTCTTAAGGCGGTGCGTTGCAGCATGTTTGAAATACGCATTTTTCTTTTCTTTTTTTTTTTACGAAATGATTAAACGTGTTTGGGTTAAATCACCGGCCGGATCACTCCCGGATTTGTGGCTGGTTGGCGGGTTTTCTCGGAGATCTCCCGTTTCCCCCACCCTTGCACTCCAGCGCTGCTCCATTCTCACCTCATTTTACCCTCATCGGCTCTCAAGAGCCGCCCGAATCTCTCAGCTCAACTCAACAACTGTCCACGCAAATGAAAGAGGCCAATAGCCAAATGAAGACTGCGGTTGTGCACACAGGATATTGAAGAAGTCTATCCTCCACGTGAATCTTCTTCGCGTAAAACATACGTGGCCCTACATTCTGTAATATGCACGTACGTGTGTGGCGGGTACCGGATACTGCGCGGGACCACGCGTGTGTTCGCGGGTCTGTTTCTACTGTCGTAACGTCTCCCCGGGGAGTGGCTGAAGCAACGCCGTCAACCAGCAAACTATTTCAAACGACTCAAGGTCACATGACTGTAGGGTTGGAACGCAAGCGTGCCGGCTCACCTCAGGTGTCAGTTTCGAAGGGTTGGTGCTCGCTAACGAAGGGTCGACGGCCTGGTCCGCCTAGTAAGAGGACTCGTGTACGAAGCGTGTTCGTAGAGGTTGGATAGTCCTCGGCCCCATCAAGGTGGCACGCACGGATTCAACTCCGTGCTCTGCTGTTGACAGGTGAGGTGGAACCACCCTCGGGTGGAAAACATCCACCCTCTCAGATTGGAAAGGGCGCGATCTCTTTCTATTGGCAGCATTCAACTGCTGTCAATTGCTCAAACATCAACTCGTTATGGAACGATTGCCTGGGAGAGTGCACACACATCATACAGGCTGATGTGAGAGTTAACAGTCTGAAATGGCCTTAACACAAGCCTGAATGCAATTTGTCGAATCCTGAGGTGCACTCTCTATAATACTGCTCAGAAGGAGGTCTCCTGTTATACCCAGTGGGCTCAGGTGCAGGAGTGGTCAAACTTGCTACACCTGGCGTGTAGAGAACATGTATGTGTCACATCCGGCCGTAAGGAGGCTTTGCGACGCCGATGGGAAATACTATGCACGAGCTTCGCGTGTGTTCAAGTAGTGACTGTAAGGTTTTGACGCTTCGACACTACAGCGACCACATTTACGTTTCAATAACCAAATTTATAAATTGGCAACCAAATATCGACTTTCATTTATGCCCTGAAAAAATATTTTTACATTGAAATATGCCATAGTTTTTTTTAAAATTAGAATAAACTCTCCTGCTTACAATGAAACCCGTGTGACGACAAGGGAGGCCCCCTAAATCCACGTCCAGGCAAGTCACTGACGGGAAGACTGCACGCGACCGTAGCGCTTCGTCGATGTTTGTCTCACTCACACAAACATACTCCCCACTAGTCGACCGCCTTAAGCTCGGCTCACGGTGAAAATCGTCAAGAAGTAAGACGAACACGCATGAAAATAAAAGGTAAAATTCCTACAAGGCTGTTCACATGTGGTTTACGAAGTAGCAGTGGACGTGTGAGCGTGCATGAAATGGCGATATTTTATTTGATGTAGTGTGTGTAAACCCTTTGGCCACAGGATTGCACGATAAACGAATAATTAAACATATAACTTATCGTGTTTCCGTGCCCATTTATAATATAACTTTGACTGCGTTATTTACTAAATCAACGGATACTTCTCGAAAATCTAGTTGATTTCGGGACGTATAAGTGATTGGTTGGATACTAGGCGAATACATACGCTGTCATCAACACTTTCAGTTTTACATGTACACGTTCAGACTGGAACAAGTGTCATGTACAGTGTGGTGCGGAGATTATGAGCGCGACGAGACAGCCAAGTACGTCGTCAGTATTACATTACGTTTAGCATCGTGATTCGAAGGGGGTAACGTGAGATGGACTGCAAGTTCGGAAGAAACTAATTTATGAGACGTTACTGTTAATTTAAAAAAAATACTCTGTACGTTATATAGCTACCACATATTCTTGTGATCGTGAAAACAGTAGAGATGGAAGAAGTGACAACATTCCCGGAACGGTGACAACCAGTAACAGTGACACATAAGTCGCAGTGACAAATAGCGGTGATTTTGTCACTACTTGTCACTGCTTGTAATCTTACTATATTTTATTCATTGCACCTTCTCTGTGGACTACGATAATGAACGATTAGGATAACCTTCTAAACACAGTTCAAATTTTATAATGCATTATTAAAGACATTTGTGTACAAATTGTTTAAGTACAAATTACAAATATTTTGAGGCATCTGCTACAGAATTATACAATTCGTTTATGCACTATGGATTGATAGATACATTCACTATATGTAAAAACATACTTTATATAACGAATTCCACAAAATAAATATTTAAAAATATGTAAAATTGCTTAAATATTTAATATTTTGAAATCTCCCAGATATTACTACTTATTTTAGAGACGTGTGATATGTATTGAATCTCATTTATTTGATTTGAAATGTATTTAAAGTTTGATTATATATCAGTTATTTCATAATACGTATATACTGATGTTTCTGGCTGTTTCGTCCTTATGTGATGTCTTTTTTTTAACGTAGTATTTCAGAGTCGTTAGCAAAGCGATGACATTTGAAATTTTAAATACTGAAGTACACTGCTTTATAAATAAATTTTTATTACTTAAGCTTTAAGCAGCAGGACAATTTAAATAATACAAACAATGTGATAGCCTATATAAGTTTTGCAACTACTGTAACACAAAAACAGCAGTCGCTTGTTTTTCACGAGACAATAGCGCCAGGCCTACTGAACTGCTCTCGCGCAGTCTGCGTGTAGCTAGCTAGGCCTCCGCTGGTAGGCGGGTTTTTTCGGGGGTCTCCCGTTTCCTCGCCCTTGCATTCTGGCGATGCTCCATTATCACCTCATTTCACCCTCATCGACTCTCAAAATCCTGATGTTAAGAGCTGCCCAAATTTCTTCTTTCGAGATCATAGACGTAAACATTATAAACTGAACTCAGGCGCTGTTTTCATATGTGATAAAAGTCGCAGTAAACAAAGAACTGCCGATCAATGAAGTCCTAACACCAACGACTCGCGTGACTTCGAAGGGCACTTGTCATGTCTCTCTGGCTGAAGTGGACGTTCTGGGGCGCATTAGTGCCCTTGCATGAGAATTTGCACAGCGACATACAGTAGTGACGTCACGACCATGATGCACTTGTCTAGGGCAAGAAGCCAAGTGAAGGCCCTCGCCTGGTGAATCGAGGCCCGTTCACTATGAAAACCACGTGGATAGGATTTGAGGTTAGAACACTGCTTATGTAAGCAAGTTCTTCGAGATGCTTGTGTACTTCCTTTAAAGCAATCAGAGTAAATTCAAATTGGTAAAAGTATTTTATTTATATATAAGTAGGGGCAGCGATATTTCGCGAAAAGATTTCGAGACAAGATTCAGTCCAAAGCACTGTAGGGTCGTCCAGCTTCTTTGATTGGCTAAAAAATGTTCTGGTCCGTGTTAACCGTTTACGCACGAATCACGAAGGTTCAGTGTCGTAATTACTTAGACCTGAGTGGCTTGGTCAAAGACGGACACGGCACCAGCAGCCAATGGAGGTATAACAACAGCTGGGGTGTGTATATAGTATTGAAGTCTACTGTGTGCTCCGATTTTTACGCGAAAAGTCACTGGCCCTATATATAAGTGACTGTCTTTTGAAAATTAAGATACAAACAAACAAGTTCATCACTGTTGACCACGTGCCTTTGACAGTTGTGTTGGTTTGGGGTAGGTCAGTGTAGGGTACACGCGCATGCTGGGTACGTGCGCAGAAGACGAAGGATCATCCCGTACGTCATCTTTAGTCTATGAATAATAAAGTCGAAAGTGTGCTACATGTCCACGTGGTGCTATGTTAAGTAGTCTGTACCAGAAATTTCGTAAGTATGATTGTGAAACAACCGTATTAGCCCCCTTTTTTTTCACTTTAAGATTTAGGCCTACACGTTAAAGCTGGAAATGGTACACAGAAACTTGTATTCCACCGTGAAAAATTTCTCAACACCGTAACATGTTATATCCCGAGTTTACTCGTTCACGCCTGACATGTTGCAAAGTCTATATGTTCAGCACAAAATACGGACATCACCTTTCCCTGGGCAATGCTATTGGTTGCTGCTCATGCATAGGTTGCTTCTTGCGTCATAGATATACTGGAACCTTTTCCATACGTTACAAAACATCAACTGTTGTAAGAAATTCAAATTTTACTTGTATTTTATCTACAATCCATAATATTTCATGTATAATTAATACTAATGAAAACAGAGAGATGTGCGTTGGTAATGCCTGTTAGAAGCAGTTCTAATGCAAAATATTACAAGTGATAGCTCACAAATACGGTGCGTTATCCCCATTTGTGTAAACTTTCTAGACATGGGGTATAACCTGGAGGTAGAACTTGAGCAGGGCTTCCGAAAAGTTGGAAGTACCTAACTGTGAATGGGCTATAGTTAGGGGTGTCAGAATTTTGCGAAAAATTTTCCGCGCATGTTAGTTTTCAATACTCTACTGGTAGTGACTAGGAAAATTTGGCGAATTCATTTTAGGACAGGCTTTCAAACACACGTGTTATGTTTGCAATTGGACCACAGTTTATTAGAGAAGCCCAGGTGAACTCTTAGCCAATAACAGACCTGCATGGAAACAAGCACCGATTCCCGTGCCACCTGGTCTGAGGTAAAACTGACTACACACTGGGGCAGCAGCCAATGTACACAAAGTCGAGGCTCGAAAATAAATAGTAGCCTAAAATGAAGTATATCTCATAGGTCGCTTAAAACAGCGACATTTTCCTGTCCCTACTGACGGGCGTATGAGCCGTTTTATTTAGGTTTAGTGGTCACTTTTATTACTTGGCTGGCCAATCAGAATTATGTTACTTGTGTAGTGTGCGTCTGTGATTCCCGAACAGACACCTAAGAGGCGCAACACGTAAATCACCCTCTGAAGGAAATGGATCTGAGCTGAAGTGTTATGAAGCAGAACTGGCCGTGAAATATGTTCACGAAATTCAGGTGTTTCTAACTACAGAGAGTGAGTGTAGCTGTTGTAATGAGAATGTGAGAGCAGAGTGCGAGAGTATAGCAGTTGTAATGAGAATGTGAGAGCAGAGTGCGAGAGTATAGCAGTTGTAATGAGAATGTGAGAGCAGAGTGCGAGAGTATAGCAGTTGTAATGAGAATGTGAGAGCAGAGTGCGAGAGTATAGCAGTTGTAATGAGAATGTGAGAGCAGAGTGCGAGAGTGTAGCAGTTGTAATGAGAGTGTAAGAGCAGAGTGCGAGAGTGTAGCAGACGACATGTAGGCGTGAGTGGGGCGGGCGCCACGTGAGGGTCGGGTGCTAGTATCGACGTGGTGTCCGTCGCAGACGGAGGTGGACGAGACACATGCAGCTCCAGGAGGTGTCCTCTACTGCAGCTACCTCACAAGACTCACTGCTTGTGTACTGTGCAGTGCACCTCCCTGAGTCCCCGCGACCGTCACTATACCTCACACACTGTGGCGTCACTGCGGTGGCAAGGCCTGCGGCTATACACCGACGTATTCCTTCTGAAGCTTCTCTACGACTGAGAGTACATCAGCGTCCCGAACATTTCCCCTAATACACTTCCAACACTCGACAAAAGCCCGCAACAAGCTAGATGCGAAACATCTATAGGTGTCTGTCAAGAGCTGGAATTGTCGTTGGCCGCTGCTTACTACTTTCGCCGCGTGTCTCGTCCACAGACAGTTCAACAGGTGTGCAGATGAATGAGGCCCGCTGTGTTCAAGGGCGTAGCAATATTCACGTCCGCCTATGACAACAGCGAACGCAATTAATAGTGTTCATCAGTTTATCATGCTCATACACGTATTTTATTGTAGAGTGGAGGTTTTCAGTCCTCTTGATATTATTTCGAGGGACGCGTTTCTCATTTCACTCTGCTTGCTGACCAGACTACAGAACTAATTCCATTATACACCGCTTCTGGAGCAGTGTGCTCCTGTCAGATGCACCACATTTTCCTCAGATCCACTTTCTTGATTGTATGATTTACGTGACACGCGTCTTAGGCGTCTGCTCGCGAATCACAGACGCGCTCTACACGAGTAACCTAATTATGACTGGGCAGTCAAGTAGGAGAGTGTTTTCTTACGAAGACACGCGACCAATAAGCAATAGAAAACTGCTGATACGCACGTAGCGTATTGAAACATGACATGTGCGGGAATGTTTTCGCGAAAATCGGGTGTCCCTAGCAACTGTTAGACGCACGTGTATTCCGGGAATTTAATCTGTTGTAGGTTAGGCTTGAAGGAGGTATCTACTTGGAGATTTTGCGAATCCAATATAGGACAAGCTAGACTTCAAAACATGTACATCTGACTTAATTTTCCAATCGGATAATTGTAAACCACGCCCCGGACGAATCAGAGTCGATAACTAACCTGCGAGAAAACAAGGACGGAATGCCGTGCTGCCTGGTCTGGGGTAAAACTGTATCATCAGCCAATGAAGAACTAACTTAGGCTCGAGTACACACAGGAATGTGCAGTCTAGCTTGTTGCCACTTAACCTGTTAAATACTCGGAGCAATAGATATAAGTAGAGACCTGAAAAAATCGCGGATTCATTTTGGGACAAGCTAGAATTGAAAACACGTGTGTTAATAAAATGTCAACCATTGGTCCACGCGGTGTTTGACACCGCTGTGACGGCTGANTAGAATTGAAAACACGTGTGTTAATAAAATGTCAACCATTGGTCCACGCGGTGTTTGACACCGCTGTGACGGCTGATAACCAATGTGCAGTTGGTATCGGCATATCTGTACATAAGACTATAGAGTCCAGCCTGCAGGTTATTGAACTCGCGAATTTTTCAGGTGTCTANGTATCGGCATATCTGTACATAAGACTATAGAGTCCAGTCTGCAGGTTATTGAACTCGCGAATTTTTCAGGTGTCTAGATATAACTAGGGCCAGTGACTTTTCGCGTAAAAATCGGAGCACACAGTAGACTTCAATACTATAAACACACCTCAGCTGTTGTTGTACCTCCATTGGCTGCTGGTGCCGTGTCCGTCTTTGACCAAGCTACTCAGGACTAAGTAACTCCGGAACTGATACTTCGTGATTCATGCGCAAACGGTTAACACGGACCAGAACATTTTTTTAGCCAATCAAAGAATCTGGACGACCCTACAGTACTTTGGACTGTATCTTGTCTCGAAATCTTTTCGCGAAAAATCACTGCCCCTAGATATAAGCCATACTGCCACACAGGGAGAAGTGTCGTGGACGTATCGATACCCAGTTCGGAAAGGAAATGAAAATGTCAACACTGCGGTGGTCGATCGATAAACGACTGTAGCCTGCGCGTGTGAAGGAGTTACAATATTCTAGACCGGAGGCAAATTAACTCGAGAAAATTTACTGACTTTATCAAATGGTTTCTAGGAACACACGATTNTACCTCCATTGGCTGCTGGTGCCGTGTCCGTCTTTGACCAAGCTACTCAGGACTAAGTAACTCCGGAACTGATACTTCGTGATTCATGCGCAAACGGTTAACACGGACCAGAACATTTTTTTAGCCAATCAAAGAAGCTGGACGACCCTACAGTGCTTTGGACTGTATCTTGTCTCGAAATCTTTTCGCGAAAAATCACTGCCCCTAGATATAAGCCATACTGCCACACAGGGAGAAGTATCGTGGACGTATCGATACCCAGTTCGGAAAGGAAATGAAAATGTCAACACTGCGGTGGTCGATCGATAAACGACTGTAACCTGCGCGTGTGAAGGAGTTACTATATTCTAGACCGGAGGCAAATTAACTCGAGAAAATTTACTGACTTTATCAAATGGTTTCTAGGAACACACGATTNAATATTCTAGACCGGAGGCAAATTAACTCGAGAAAATTTACTGACTTTATCAAATGGTTTCTAGGAACACACGATTTCGGCGAAAACAGTTTCTGTCTAGTTGAGTTTCAAAAATATTTTAGCTCAAAGGCACTTTCGCGACTGGGTGTTTTTACTTACACTCTAAATAAAGTCGAAACAGCTGATTCTGTCCTAAATCAGCGACTTTGACTGCAGATCTGTTGGAACTGCTGCACTTGAATAAGCAAAATCCTACTTATCGTTTTAGTTTCTGGTATACGCTGGTTAAATAGTAATTTCTACTGATTCCTGGTGAACTGCACTGGCTTGTCGGTGAAACATCAGTACACTGGCTTACCAGTATTTAACAACTCTTTTACTGAAGATTTAGTAAGACGATTCTACTCATTGCAATCACTGGTTCAGGTTTACGGTGTACGATAGGCTGTCCACGGCAAAGTGAGCACTTTCGAAATTAACCTTTAAAAAAAAAGTTGCCAGCTAATTATTTAAAAAATTCTTCTAATACTTGATGCTGTGTTGAGAGCGTAACGTGTTAGACTTTGGCTACTAAAGATAAGGTTTTTATATATTTATAAGCGCTTGAATTTGCATACTAGTAACACATTTTCTTTTGTAAAAACGTCAAAGATTGTACTTGCATGACGCATGGATAATGCTGGACTGCTCACGGCTACGTTCGCCTTATATATAGCGGAAGGATACGACATGGGAAGGAAAGTATACCCTAAGCAGGGATTTCAAAAGTACTCAATCAACCATGAACAGGTTACAGTAAAGAGTAGGTACCAACGAAAAAATATGCCCCGTGAAATTTACACATTTATCAGCTCTGTATTTGATTCTTTGTAACCAATGAAGTGCCATGGTGGATTTCAGTGATATAACCGTCACCTTAGTATCTGGAGCTTAACAACTGAATGAACGAGCTCAGTATGAAGGAGACTGGCAGACGGGAGGGAGTTCGACGTTGCCTACAGGTCTTCAATAAATCCCGCTAAACTACGCACAAAAATAAGCTATTCTCCATCAAAAACAGTTAGTTAGATAACTACCTAAAATCATGAAATCACAGTAAATTAAATTCTAAATTTCATATTCAAACACCACACGTTTATAAAAGCAATAAATAACTGTAAAAATATACATTTTTTGAAATGTGGTATTCTCTGAATCGTCGCGATTAATTTCTGCATCCTCAGAAGAGAGGGAAGCAACTCGTCGATGTTTAAATTGTTTGAATTTAACTAAATGGGTTGTTTTATCCACTCTAGAAAAAAAAAAGCTAGATTACTTGCTAGGCGCGATAAAAAATATTTATGCCACTAAATCGAACTTGGAAAAAAGCTAGATTAAGCGAGGTGGGGGGGGGGAACTAAATTGGCAAAACTGCGACGGGAGGTAGAGTAGTTGCAGTGCAGTGGCGTGGAGGGATTTGTGCCGCTGTTGCACTGAGCGGCGTGGCTCGCCCCGCGAGGAGGAGGTGGTGGCCGCGGAGGGTGAGGGGCGGTGGAGGGGTGACGACCCAGGCCGCCTCGCCGCCTAGCCTCGTGGGATTCAGCGCTTTCTGGCATTACGCGGCGCGTGTGGGCGGGCGGCAGGGCGGGGTGGCGCCCGAACAGGGGTGGCCAAACTGCGCCGCTGCCTACCGCCTAGCAGCTCTCCCCCTCGCTGTTATAATAAGACTTTGAGTAAATGCCTGCACGTAGCGGTGCGCAGTACGTTCGTGGTTACTTCCAGATCTTCTCAAGTCCTGCCAAAGATCTACTTTCAGGCTATTCATCCGCCTCATGCAGACAAAGCTTGAATAAGTCTAGAAAATTACACCAAAGGGACAACACATTTGTGCGCATTCATATAATACTAGCTTGCATTGGAACATTTTCTTGCTACGTATCAACACATATTTTTTTACTGTTTTGTCTGTACTAATTATATATGAAATATTATAATTTGTACAAATAAAATAAAAGAAAATTTTGAATTTAATCAAAAATAAGTTGCTTTTATGTTAACAGAAGAAATAAAACAATTAGATAGGTGTTATATTTAGGAAACAAGCAAACACATCACATACTGTGAGATTTTTTAAAGGTTTCACTAAATCAAAAAGTGTGAAAATATTGCGAATTTACTTAATGTTTTAACGGACACACTAGCTGGCTTTGCTCCCAGAGTTGGTATAAGCTGTTCACAGTAAAGTGAGCATTTTTGAAATCAAAATTCGAAAAATGCTACTGCCCCTACCTGCATGTATTTTAACCATGCTTTGATGATGGTAAATAGTTGTGCGTACTGAAATTATTATTTTGCTTTCTTTTTTCTATGTGTATAAGTGTAATAATGAGCCAATTTTGTAAAATATTTACTTTTCCAATAATTTTACAGGTTCGCTTGACCACGGGTATCTCTGCCCTGCCTTCGTGATGTCGACATGCTTCATTTGCCAGCCAAGTCCCCAGACCTCTCACCTATCGAGAACGTTTGAAACCAGATTGGATGGCAACGTTGGCCAGCGGCGACTACGGCGATCTGGAGAGTCAGTGGCGATAGCTGTGGCAGGATCTTCGTCAGGAGAACATCCGACGTCTGCATGCCTCCATGCCCTACGTCATCACCGCCTGTGTCCGTGCTACGGGTCGTCCAACGCCATGCTAACTGCATCCTGCAAGCGTTGACCCTCCTGCCACACATGTTTGGTGCGGTACAATATTTCGATGTTTTCTGTATATGAACATACTACCATGCGCCCAAAATACCTATTTGTGAAAAGAAAATTCACTTCAGACTAGTCGTGCATGGCACTTTCAAGACACCTCGTACATTGGAAACATTATTTTAATGCTAACGCCCTCCAACATGACTGAAAATGTAGATGTTACATATGTCGGACTACGACGATACTTCTTTGAATTCGCGCGATTTGTTCATGGTGATAATTTTTTTTTGCAAATGAGTGTGATGTTCTCGCAAAGCATTGCGGAATATAACTACAGACGATGGCTTATCGTGGGAGGAGTCGATGGTTTTTCCAAGGTTGTACGAATATCACAGAGTAAATATAAAAATACGGAGGCGAAAAAGCCGCTTATTCTGCGAACTCGAGCAGCACACGCCAGCAAAATGGCGTCACTGACCAGCAAACGTCGGGACGCCCAGGCCCGATTTTGATGTCAACAGCGGCCCGGGTACACAACGAGCAAGAACCCCCTCCCCTCCCCTACGTCCCTAGTTCATATGCACTAGGCTTCGCTCTCGCTGCTATTATGAATATTATATGCAGGTACAAATCAGGGGCGTACCTCGCAGCTTCACTTTATCACAGCATTTATTCAGGATCCTAAATGAAACTTTTCTCTTTATCGTCATTTTTCCTTGTTCAGACTTTGCGTCTCAAAGCCCTGGACACGTGCACAGTACGTCTGTTTATAAAATCGGGGGGTGTTTCTTCGCCCGTGTCTTGGAAGGAGGACGTCGTAATGTTACGGCAAACTCCGTACGACTCAGTTCAAATCAGAAGCCTAATATTACGTCGGCAGAACTGAAAGTGGTAATACTTTAAAACTTCTGAAAAAAAGACTAACTATCCCCTACTGCTGTCTATAAAATGCTGTCCAATTTTAATTGGCGAGTGTCATTTTTTATGTAAAACAAATATAAGACATTTCACACGCCACAATTTTTTTAAGTGACATTCAATTTTAGTACGTTGAATCAAATTATTTGAATTACGAATATTCCATACACAGTATAGGCCTAGTAAAATTAATTTCGATTAAATGTAACTAGAACATAGTCAACATTTTTAAACCAAATAAACCTGCAGATAGCTTTACAATGTATAAAATAAACCTTTTGGACTATTTCAACACATGATAACATTTTCATTGCTCTATCGCGATAACTGTACGAGCTGAGTAAATTCTCGGAACTGAAGACTCACAAACCGCTTGGGCTTGTTCGAACAGGTTTTCAAAGTGTCGGTATTACTGCAATATTGTTTCCGTAGTTCTACAAACCCTGTATTTTGCACAAGTAGAAATGCAACAAGTTTACAAAAATATAAAAATTTTCCACAAGTATTAGTATTTGTATTATTACAAGAAATCTTCAGTTCGGTTTACAAAATTTTCTTACTAAAATAGAACTCCTAGTGCAGTGGGCGGCTGAATACATGTTCGTACCCACATTTGAGCAATCATTTGTACAGGATGCTTGTGACGTCACTAATTGTTGCCGCCACTACGACGTACGTTGAAAGCGAGACATCTGTCAGCGCGATACTTCGATCAACTCGCGCTTCGGTAATATTGCCGGCTTTCATTTAAACGCCAACAAATAAATACCGCGTATAAACTTAGGTCCTTACAGTTGTGTTGGTACGAATGTGTAGCAACGATTGCGCTTTGTNGTCCTTACAGTTGTGTTGGTACGAATGTGTAGCAACGATTGCGCTTTGTGAAGTGTTCGTTCACCGTCATGCATTCTGCTAGTTTTTGCCCGCGAGGAATCACACACGCAGACAGTCGATAACACCATGGAACTTTTCATAGCTGTCTCTTTGCTAGGCCCTATGCAATAATTTAGCATTATAAACACATCATGAGATAATACATAAAACAAAGTATTAATTATAAGTGTGAAAAATTTATGAGAAATATAAAAATTAAAATATATACGCTAAAAGTCTACGTAGCTGAAATATATCTGCATTCACGCAGTAATAATGATTTTTACGGCTGTGAATACTCGGTACACCGAAACGATAACGAAAATTACAGCTGTGATTTTCGATTTCAGTAGGAAAATTATAAGTTAGTTACTGAAAGACTAAACGAAACATACATTTTCACGTTTATGTATCCCTACTCAAGTGCTAATGAGGCGATCTTTTAGTTTAATACAATGAAAAAATTAGTCGGGGTATCCACTTGTTTGTATTTATCATAGCCAAATGTGGAATATGCACTTAATATGGAATATTGAAGGTTCGGGAAACGGGCGCGTGACAGCGCTGCATCAATATCGCGAGCGGAAGCACATTCAGGTAACATGCTTCGTGCGTAGCAACAGCTCAGTTTAGATGCGATGTTTGTCGGAGGTGGTCGACTTTGTTTTCTTCCTCTTTAAAGAATTTGTGCAAGGTACGTTCTTAGTGCAGATTAAAACAAATAGTTAGTGTAAACAACGGTGGCCAAGTACAGTGTCGATAGTGTAAGATTTGAACATANAGTGCAGATTAAAACAAATAGTTAGTGTAAACAACGGTGGCCAAGTACAGTGTCGATAGTGTAAGATTTGAACATATTAATCAAGTTACGTAATAAAATATTTGTTCACTTGGTGTGACAATTCTCATTGTTTATCATCCAAAATGGCTATGCACCTATTATGGAATACATTTGTGTTCTAAATATGGAATAGTATTCCATATTTGGTACAACATTTTACATTGCCCTGACATATTTTGTTCTGTTACACATCATTATGTGTGTCCGGATAATAATAATGGCGTGTGGGGAGTGCACCCAGGGCAAGGCAGCACCCTCCGAGTGACGGTCTTTCCAGCTGGGNTGAAGTGTTCGTTCACCGTCATGCATTCTGCTAGTTTTTGCCCGCGAGGAATCACACACGCAGACAGTCGATAACAGCATGGAACTTTTCTAGCTGTCTCTTTGCTAGGCCCTATGCAATAATTTAGCATTATAATCACATAATGAGATAACACATAAAACAAAGTATTAATTATAAGTGTGAAAAATTTATGAGAAATATAAAAATTAAAATATATACGCTAAAAGTCTACGTAGCTGAAATATATCTGCATTCACGCAGTAATAATGATTTTTACGGCTGTGAATACTCGGTACACCGAAACGATAACGAAAATTACAGCTGTGATTTTCGATTTCAGTAGGAAAATTATAAGTTAGTTACTGAAAGACTAAACGAAACATAAATTTTCACGTTTATGTATCCCTACTCAAGTGCTAATGAGGCGATCGTTTAGTTTAATACAATGAAAAAATTAGTCGGGGTATCCACTTGTTTGTATTTATCATAGCCAAATGTGGAATATGCACTTAATATGGAATATTGAAGGTTCGGGAAACGGGCGCGTGGCAGCGCTGCATCAATATCGCGAGCGGAAGCACATTCAGGTAACATGCTTCGTGCGTAGCAACAGCTCAGTTTAGATGCGATGTTTGTTGGAGGTGGTCGACTTTGTTTTCTTCCTCTTTAAAGAATTTGTGCAAGGTACGTTCTTGGTGCAGATTAAAACAAATAGTTAGTGTAAACAACGGTGGCCAAGTACAGTGTCGATAGTGTAAGATTTGAACATATTAATCAAGTTACGTAATAAAATATTTGTTCACTTGGTGTGACAATTCTCATTGTTTATCATCCAAAATGGCTATGCACCTATTATGGAATACATTTGTGTTCTAAATATGGAATAGTATTCCATATTTGGTACAACATTTTACATTGCCCTGACATATTTTGTTCTGTTACACATCATTATGTGTGTCCGGATAATAATAATGGCGTGTGGGGAGTGCACCCAGGGCAAGGCAGCACCCTCCGAGTGACGGTCTTTCCAGCTGGGACCCGTAAGTGACCGTTATCTCCGGGCATGACAGAAATGGAACCCTAGAATGGAGCGGCGCTGAAATGAAGGGGCGGGGGAAGCGGGAGTACCCCGAGAAAGCCCGTCGGCAAGCGGCATCGTCCAGCACGATTCCCACATGCGAAAATTCGGGGAGTGAACCGGCCGGAGAATGAATCCGGATCGCCGTGGTGGGAGGCGAGCGCCCTGGCCACTACGCCACCGCTGGCCCTTATGTGGGTCCGGAAAAATAAGCCCCATACACCACAACAAAATAAATAGAATGCAGGTGATATGGAGCAAGCAGTTACGGAAGTGGGAAAATGTTCTTTGGGGTATAAAAAGGCAGCAACGGTTTTCAGTGTTCTACGAACGACTTTGTTTTGTATGGCGTCGAAAAAGGAATAAACACATGCAGAAGCAAGCCAATCGACATTAAGCAGGCGTCCCGTGTTCCCACTCGAGCTGGAAAAAGGTTAGTCGATTATAAATTAATAATGGGAAAAAAAGTTGTATGGTTTGACAAGGCGAGATATCAAGAGGCTAGCTTACCAGTTGGCAGTTGTAAACGACTTACCAAATCCATTCTCTAAGCAAAATGAAACTACTGGTCGCAAGTGGCTTGACTTCAATCAGAAAGCCAACAGGGACATCATTCAGCAGAGCTAAGAGATTTAATAAAGGGAATGTGGCAACATTTTTATGATTTTTCAGAAGCTGAAATTGAAAGGTTATAACTATCCTCCATACAGGGTGTTTAATGTAGACGAGACGGACCTATCTACTGTCCAGCCAAGAGTTCTTGCTTTGAAAGGCAGCAAGCAAGTCGGATCACTCATTTCCGCAGGAAGAAGTTCCCTTGTCACAGCAGTCACATGTATGAGTGCCGGAGGAACTTTTGTCCCTCCCCTTCTTATATCTCCAAGGAAACATTGTAGTGTTATTCACGTGTCTTCCTAGTGGCTGGATACAGTCTAATGTTTTCACTCAGTGGTTTCGACATTTTACTTCGAAAATTGAAACCTTCCACAGAGGATCGTGTATTGTTGATACTAGATGGTCGTTATACACACGCAAAAATACAGAAGTAATTGACCTTGCACGAGACAATGGCGTAAGTATGGTGTGTTTACCGCCTCATACAACACATCGCATGCAGCCACTTCATACAACTTTCATGGGACCCTTAAAAGCCTACTACAGCGAGGAGTTACCCATGCATATGAGATCAACCGGTATACCAATCACACATTTTGATATTATGCAATCTTGAATTCATATTTAAAGTAGAATTATTTTCATGATGGGCCATTACTGTAGGAGCCGCGGTGGCTAAGCGGTTAGCACGCTCGTCTCCCTCCAATGCGAACCGGGCTCAATCCCCAGCCGGGTCACTCCCGGATTTTCGCAAGTGGGAATCGTGCCGGACGATGCCGCTGTTAGCTGTTAGTATTTTCGTTATGAAAGTTAGTTGAGACAGTCTCGTGAAATTGTTTTTCATTTTCATTTCAGTGTTACAAAATTCAGAAACAAAGTGAAATGGCCGGCGGGCGTACAGAAATGTGGAGCCAATGTTATTGATTGAGGAATTCGCGAAATGTCCGGGATTCTGTAATCCTGATTTAATTTAATTTCCTGTAAAAATAAACTTTACACGGAATGGATGGGAAAAAGTCCACTGACGCTGAAGTAACTTTTGTTGATAGTAGTTACCTCCGAAAAAAGGTGTTTCATAGCCGCAGTAAAAAAGAGAGAGAGAGAGAGAGAGAGAGAGAGAGAGAGAGGAGGGGCTATAACAAACAGCTTTGTCAGTTCGGCACTCAACTCTCGTGACTTTGGCGCAAGTAACTGAACCATGTAAGGGGCTAGCTTACCTACACCTGCCATAGTCTCCCGACAGTCGTAGATACTAATAAGTCACTGGCCCAGTGACTTTTCGCGTAAAAATCGGGGCACACAGTAGACTTCAATACTATACACACACCTCAGCTGTTGTTATACCTCCATTGGCTGCTGGTGCCGTGTCCGTCTTTGACCCAGCCACTCAGGACTAAGTAACTCCCACACTGAACCTCCGTGATTCGTGCGCAAACGGTTAACACTGGCCAGATCATTTTTTAGCCAATCAAAGAAGCTGGACGACCCTACAGTACTTTGGGCTGTATCTTGTCTCGAAATCTTTTAGCGAAATATCACTGCCCCTACTTTTTTCGCATTATATAAACACCTCAGCTGTTGTCGGGCCTCGATTGGCTGCTGGTGTCGTTTCCGCTCTTGACCGAGCCACTCGGGATTCTGTAACTCCAACACCGAACCTTTTTGATTCGTGTGCAAACAGTTGACACGGACCAGAACATGTTTCAGCCAATCAAAAATGCTGGGTGACCCCCACGGTACTTTGAACTGTATCTTGTCTCGAAATATTTCCGCGAAATATCACTCTTATAACTTAATGAGGTGCCAGTTNTATTTCCGCGAAATATCACTCTTATAACTTAATGAGGTGCCAGTTAAATAAAATTTTGAATTTTGCCGGAAGTTTTTATAGACTTATTTGCAAGATTCTGCTAAAAGAAAATCAGTGTCGCAGGAACACGTATGATTTTTTTCATGAACTAAGCTTAGTTACTGCTAAAAGTTAACCGTGAAAATAAAAACTTTTCCGGGCGAGAAACCTGCCTCCTCAGTTTAAATGCGGCTGTTACCAAGTCTTGAATTTTGATATAAATTCCTCCCCTCCCACTCTCCCCAACCACCAAATACATCCCCTGCACTTGGGGTAGCCTCGGCTGTCGTGCTGTCCGGTGGGCGAGGGGAGAGGGCGGGCAGGCAGGCGGGGNCTCGCCGCCGCCGCCGCTGCCGTGAGGCCGTGCTCGCTCCGGTCCGTTCGCGCTTACTTCCAACTTTCCTCACGTCCTTCTGAAATTACCCTTCCACGATATTCCTACGCCTCGTGCGAACAAAGCTCGACGATTACACTAAAGGGACAACGCACGGCATTCCTGCGCACTTACTTCCGTTATTATTTGCAAGGGAACTATTTCTTACAATAGCCGCTCAATTAACCGTGAACAGCTGAACGAGGGCTGGACGTACTTTGACATAGAATCATGCGAACGTCATAAGATATTACAGCTTCCCGATACAAGGGGAGGTTTCCCTGGCATCTCCTCGTATTTACGTACATTCCTCCATAATTTAATATCCAGATTCAGTGCATATTTTAAAACCAAGCTTGTCAAGGCACAGGCACAACATCTAAACAGTTATTTCGAAATCCAACTTGTATTTCACACAAGATTCATTTCACATACGCACCTGACACACACCTGACACACCAACGCACCTAATTTCTCCATATTTTCGTTCATATTGATAATTACAGATACAATGTTATAATTTCTAGACTAAATAAAATACAAGTAACATTTCAATTTGATTAAAAAATGAGATACTTATGTTGACACGAGTATAAAACGCCTGTGACGTATTGAGGAAACAACGAGACATGTCGTGCGTGGACTGATTTATCTAAAGGTTTGATTCAGAAAGCGCGAAGGAACCGCGAATAGACTATACGCACGCGCGCGGACAAACATATTTCGCCAACGTAATATTCTAGGACAGGCTAGACTTGAAACTACCTTCACGGGGCCTCCCGGAGGTGCAGTGGTCGCTCTGCTCGCCTCCCGTCAAGGCGAACCAGGTTCTATTCCCAGCAAGGTCGCTCTCGGGATTATCGCACATGGTAATCGTGCCGGACGATGCCGCTGTCCGGCGGGTTTTCTTGGAGATATCCCAATTCCCCCCAACCATTGAAATCCGGCGATGCTCCATACTTACCTCACTTCTCGAGACCTCTCTGTAAAGAGCAGCCCAAATATCTTCACTCTTATTTGTCATATAGGTTTCATATGCGAGCAGTCGTGTATATTCCAATNGTAAAGAGCAGCCCAAATATCTTCACTCTTATTTGTCATATAGGTTTCATATGCGAGCAGTCGTGTATATTCCAATTTAAAAAAAAACTACGGAATATTTCAAAATAAATATTTTTTTCAGGACAGAAAATAAAAAGTCAGAAAAAAATCGAAAAGATTTCGAGACAAGATAGAGTCCAAAGCACTGTAGGATCGTCCAGCTTCTTTGATTGGCTAAAAAAAAATGTCCTGGCCCGTGTTAACCGTTTACGCACGAATCACGAAGGTTCAGTGTCGGAGTTACTTAGTCCCGAGCGGCTTGGTCAAAGACGGACACGGCACCAGCAGCCAGTGGAGGTATAACAACAGCTGAGGTGTGTATATAGTTGTGAAGTCTACTGTGTGCTCCGATTTTTTTACGCGAAAAGTCACTGGCCCTATGCATAGTTTTATCAGCCGTTGCACTTTAATATAAGTTAGTTGGCCGTCTGGCCGCNGAAAAGTCACTGGCCCTATGCATAGTTTTATCAGCCGTTGCACTTTAATATAAGTTAGTTGGCCGTCTGGCCGCCTTAAAGGTAGAGAGATTGCTCTCTCCACCACTGAACATCTTGCCGGCCAGTGGCGCAAGCCGAACAAGCGTACACATGTCTGGAGTTCAGTCTGCAGCTGAATAGCAACGCGGGATTTGGCAGAACTTTATTTATAAGACACGTCTTCGATGGTTCTCAGTAAATAGCTATAAAACCTAGCAATCTCACGTTATAAGACGGCACCAAGCTATACTCCACAGTTCTCTACACTCGAGCAGAAGTCCCTTGTCTGCCGCCTCAGGCAGAACTCTTCCTCCTGTTACACCCGGTCACACGGAGCGAAGCTACCAGAGTACTGAGTGTTTGCTATTGGTCGTGAGTTCTGCAGATCGTACTACATGAGCGGAGGTACAATAACACATGTGAAACTAATATATACTCGTATACCGCCTACCTTGCTATCGAACTATGCCTGCTGTGAAACGGATGGCTGTTTACTGATTCGTCAAACCACGTCGCAGCCTCTTGAACAGCAAATCGCAACAGCACTCTCCAACAAAATGGTGACACTGCCCAACAACATTCAGCAACGTCGTCCTCCAATCAGCGCCTAATAACTTTATCTCCAGCCACCAGCCCAGCCAATAGGGGGGGACCTTTCGCTGCACGCGGTAGCCAATCAGGCACGAGACCCGTTCCTAGAGCCTCGCGGAGTCAATCAGAGAATAGGTACGCCTACATCCAAGTAACCATGCACATTACGTCGTCTCTGGGTACTTGCCTACTTTAACACTTCGAGTGCGGTACAAATGTTCCGACAATTAAGACAAGGTAGAGGTGAGTGGCTTATGCTCGTGACTGCGTGACCATCAGTTCTGTTGCTCTTTGCATTCCCACTCACAAAAGTTATATTGCTTCGCCCAACACCGGAAACGGTTACCAACTGAACAACTTTCATCATACTGGCCGGCTCTCTGACAATATGTCCAGTTGAAAGTGTTCCGGCCAAGTCTTTTTTTCCTACCTATAACAATGTATAATCCATCCAGCTCATTTGAGTAATTTACACTTTAAGTGTTTCTGGCATAATAATGCGTTGCAGAGATCGTAATGAAACTTGCTGGCGAAGTAATATTTCTCCGTCCGTGTCTTCGAAGATTGCGGATGTCGTGATGCTACGGCGAACTACACACAACTCAGTTAAATTCAGGCGACGTAATATTACTTTGGCAGCGCTCAAAGTGTTAACTTGCTGAGTGCAGTACTGGCCGTTAGTATTCTTCACGTGCAACACGACGACGAGCGCGGAGACGGCGACTGAAAGGATTACGTACGGTCAAGAACAAAAAATTATTGATGTATTTTTTAGATAATTAATAGTTTGTGTCATATTAAAGGTTAAATAAACCTAAATATCAGACCAGCGGGAAAATTAATTTAAAGCTTTTTATAAATATATAATATAAGCATTTGAAGTGTATATATATATATATATACACACACACACACACATACACACAAACAATACTTTGATCATCTGAAATTGTGGTTCAGCCTGTAGTTGTTTTATTTATCCTATTTATAAGGGCAGGAAAATATGGTGGGGGTCAGTGACCTTGAGACTAGACTCAACAGTCGTATGTATACTCCATCCAGCCTCATGCAGTTGTTTGTTGAGTAGCTGCTGCCCCAGAACAAAGAGCACGGCTTACACTCCTTGTTCTCTTGTGGGCTCGTCGTTGACTCAGAATCCTCAACGGCGTGTCTTATAAACGGTATGCTCCAATAGCAAACGTGTTTTGGAGTCTACTTGTCCTAAAATTTATTCGAGAAAATGTCTTGTATTTACTTATTTAAACTTGGTGTACAGGTGAAACACACGGTGAAACTCCAAAATAGCGCCTCATAGATAGGACAAAGTGTTTTTAAACTACATGTTGAAATTAAAACCACGGCATCTATGGACTAAGGGGCCGGTTTCACCAAACGAGATAATGATATTTTATCGAGTTGAAATGACTAACTATCTCGATTATCTGTCTTTAATGTTTCACCACGCCCCTTATCACTATTTTCTCTGTATATCGAGATCAAATATTTCAACCGCCGGTTGTGCTGGATATAATCACTTATCGGGATAAAGAAGTAAAATATAACCAAATACATTAGACTACTCGCAAAGAAATTTGGAAAGTGGTAGAGAATTATTATTTGTAGATTATTAGCATAACATTAAACAGTAATAAACACGATGTAATCTCGAAAAGGTAGCAAAATTAATACAAGAGTATTCAGGAAAATGCCGATGCATGGAAACTATTTTGGGAAACAGTAATTGCAGGGTTATCTGTTTTATATATATAAAACACTTTTACAAAATGTTAGTACATATTGAATATAGTCAGATTATTGTAAGTTTGTTCAGTTTATTCGCTGCATATGTCTTATGCACTTAATTCGAGGTTATGAATTCAGGCCTGGTTGAAACACACGTAAACGTTCAAAATTCTAAAAAATAATTAAAGTTATGAGCTACTCAACGATAACTCGACCACCAAAATAAAAACAGAAGTAACTTATGAAACATATATAACTTCAAATTTAAACCTGTATTTTCATAGGTTTAATTTTCGCCGTACGGAGTTTATTCCGGCATGTTTGCATGAAAACGTATTTTTTATTTAAATAAGTGTTCAGTTGTACTATTTGCCTTTTAGAATAGTATGTTCTAAAGAAAATAAAAGTTAAACCATTGATAATATTACATATTGTGTTGATAGAACATTTCGAAAAATGCAATTTTCCAAGGACGTGGATAGTTATTTTTCCCTTTGTAACATTTCAGCTTGTCGCCTCTCTTATTTTAGGTTATGCTGAGACTTGTAAATACGTGCAGACCCTACATCTACCTTACTGCTAATCTGCCATTGTTCATGTAGTTTGACATGCGTCTTCTAACAAGCAACCACTAGCGGCGCCCACGTACCTCGATGAGTTGATGGTGGCCTATGCGCAGGCGCTCTACGCCAGTTCTGTTCGCCTTCGTGATATGCAACTTGTACTGCACGCAGGTACGTGAAGTTGCCGACTCCCGGAGCTGTTTTGTTAATTTCCAATTAGATTTAAATATACTGGATGTGTGAGTGAAGAGATTTTGGCGACTCTTAACACCGAGGTCCTGAGAGCCGACGAGGGCGAAGCGAGATGGGTATGGAGCATCGCCGGAATGCAAGGGCGGGGAACCGGGAGATCTCCGAGAAAACCCGACGCCACGCTTCCCGCATGCGAAAATCCGGGGACTGCCCCGCCGGGAATCAAACCCGGTTCGCCTTGGTGGTAGACGAGTAGTCCAACCACTACACCATCGCAGCCCTTCGTACTTAATGAATTTTCCCGAACATTTTGTCTCTAGGATTTATTGCTTATATTTAGGGCCAGTGACTTTTCGCGTAAAAATCGAAGCACACAGTACACTTCAATACTATATACNTACCTCCATTGGCTGCTGGTGCCGTGTCCGTCTTTGACCAAGCCACTCAGGACTAAGTAACTCCGACACTGAAACCTTCGTGATTCGTGCGCAAACGGTTAACACAAGCCAGAACTTTTNTTTTTTAGCCAATCAAAGAAGCTGGACGACCCTACAGTGCTTTGGACTGTATCTTATCTCGAAATCTTTTCGCGAAATATCACTTCCCCTACTTATATTATACGGTAAACGCCGTGGTTTGAATTTCGAGGTGTTGTTTAAAAACACTACACCGCGTGTGTGTGTAGTTATCGGTACGAGCAGCCACTGAGTGATGGGAGGGATGGTACTTGCAAAGGGAGGGAAGGAGTAGCAGGGGGGGTGGTGGAGTTAGGAAAGGAAGGGAGGGGAGGGCGGACGGGCGGCCAGGCGAAGCTGGCGGGCTAGTCAGTGTGGCGACGGAGCCGGCAGCGGTCGCAGTGTGTGCAGGTATGTGCGGGCGAGTCGCCCATCATGACGGCACGGCTGGGCGCCCCTAAGCACGCGCCGCCCGACAAGAGGACCAAGTCGACCAGCGTCGCCGTCCGAACCCCCGCCGACGGCCGCAGGGTCAGTGCCACCACCTTCCTTACTCTACAACTAACTACACTACTTAGCACCCTTAAGTTGGTTAGCTCGTTTGTATTCTTCGCGCAGTACCTCGTGTCCAAGAATGCTTCCTCAAGCTGGGCTAGAACACAGCTACTTGCTTCCACGAAACTAAACTTTTGTAATAATTTATATAAAAATGTATGTAAATGAACCTAAGTACAAATTTTTTTTTACTCCACCTAAGTGACATTTTATTAATTTTTTTCCTAAATGCACTTGACATACATAAAATTATTATATCTTTTCTTTGCATACAATACAAGTGAAATGATTATTCTTATTGAATATCTTAATGATACGTTTTGCAATTCGCTTTGTAAAGCACTCAAAACAGATAAGATGAATACTCATATTAAGTATTTCATTTAACCTTAATATAAATCAATTGTAGTGAAATAGTGGTGATAAACACTTGCATAATTCTCTTGTATATTTCTGACAACTTTTTTTTTTGCGCTTTGTATAGTAGATGATGTTATTTTTTTTTTTAACAATACGTGCATGTTCTTTATTCAAGTATTATTGTCTAGAGTGATGCAAGTGAGGGCACACATATTCGTCGTTGTAGTCTACACCCCCACGTGTCACCACTTCACAGACTCCAGTGTGACGTAGGTGCCATATCAGGGGTGACAAATATATTTCCCTCCTTCCAACAGTAATTATTCAGACGGACCTCGGGGCTCTAACTCACTCACAGATGTACGATGGAAAGTTATTAACATGCAGGGCCTACAACTCACATATAATTAAACACTTGCGAGATTTGAGGTTAATAGTGCAAGTTAAAGATTGTTTTATGAATATCTAATTAATTATTGATTTTATGACAAACTGTTTAAAATATACTATTTGGAGAACTTGTAAATTACTTAATGTCCAAGTAATAAAGCAACAAATAATAAATCGCTGTTGTAAATATTGTTTTAAAAATTGCATTTAATAACTTGTAAAGGAGTATAAAGATATATCCTTCCCATAAAGGTGATAAAGTTTTACACATATCCGGAATTAAATAAAAACCAATTAGCCTCGCCCCCCTCCCCGTTTCATTCATAATTTACGTTAAGTCGGCGCTTAGAATTTGCTGTTGACATGTATTGAGATAGAGGTTTATTTTAATATTTGAGCCAATTGCGGGTCCTTAATATTACACGAAAATGAATACTATTATTAAGAACTTCATTATTATTCATACTTAGAACAAGAAGATCTTTGTAGTTGTTACGTACACATATATGTCATTATTACGCCAAAGTATCGCTATAATCTGTTGAAACAAAAATAAATTTAATTCGTATGCCTCTACTGTAAGTCTTTTCAAATGCCAAACAATTTTTTCATATATTTAAAAGTATATATTTTAATGATAACTCGATTAAAATATCAAATTGTTCGAAACATTAATATCAATCATGTTTTCATAGCGAAAATGTGAGAACTTTTACTTAAAATCTTGATTTGTAAAAATTTTCCAGAAATAGTTTTAACACGAAGTGATGTTTCAGCTGATGTGTTTATAGTATGGAGAGGAGTGGCGTGCGTGTAGAATGTCTCTGGCCTCACAGGCGTGCGTACCCGTCGTCACAACGGCGTGCACAATCTTGAAGAAGCCCCGATGACCACATGAAATTGGTGGTCCGGAGGCCCCCCCCCCTCCCCTCCTCTTCAAGCCTTAGAGGAAATTTGTGATTTTAAGGTTTAAAATAAGGATATTTACGCAAAAGTTGTAGTAAAACAGGATTTTACAAGAAGATCACATTTCGTAATATTACATTAAGGATTTATGGGAAACTCGATTGTGAAAGACTAATTTGTAGGGACACCACTTTATCGCGAAAATATTTCAGGACTACTCATACTTAGAACAGTGATATTTTGCGAAAATATTTCGAGACGAGATACAGTCCAAAGCACTGTAGGGTCGTCCAGCTTCTTTGATTGGCTAAAAAATGTTCTGGTCCTTGTTAACTGTTTGTGCACGAATCACGGAGGTTCAGTGTCGGAGTTACTTAGTCCTGGGTGGCTTGGTCAAAGACGGACACGGCACCAGCAGCCAGTGGAGGCATAACAACAGCTGAGGTGTGTATATAGTAGTGAAGTATACTGTGTGCTCCAATGTTTACGCGAAAAGTCACTGGCCATACTCATACTCCAAAACACTACAGCTCAGATCCATTTTAGTGATTGGATGATTTTAACTGTCACACATTGTATGTGTCTGCCCGCGAATCGCTGACACTCAGTGTCGGAGTTACCCTAATTATGATTGGCCCAGTCAAGTAAGGAACTGTCTACCGACACAAAGACACGTGGCCGATAACCGAAGGAAAACTGCACGTGTGCCATAGGACGTTGGAGTCTAGCCTTCGCGTGAATATTTTCGCGAAAAACAGGCGGCCCTACTAATTTGTATGGATATGAAAAGTGAAATGAACCAAATCAAGGCCAAGCCTGCTCTAACGAGATTGGGAATTCAGTTCCGGTGTTCCTCAGAATGTCTCATCTAAAGCGACAAGAAAATTTCGCGTTTTAAACGACCTGTAGGTTAGACTCCACGGTCCTATGTATTTTCGAGCCTCGGCAGCTTTTCTTTTTTGTCTGCTGCCCCAGTGTGTAGCCAGTTTTACCTCAGACCAGGTGGGACAGGGTTCTGTGCTTGTTTCTCTGCAGGTTCGCTATTGGCCCAGAGTCCACTTGGGCGTGTCCAATAAACTGTGATCCAATTGCCGACATAACGGGAATGTACACGTGTTTGTAATCTAGCTTGTCCTAAAATTAATTTCGCGAAATTGTCCAGTCCTCAAGCATGCTGAAATTCCAGAATATTAATAAATCTCGAAGACCACAGTTTTAAATCAGTAAATATGCTGGTCATTAGAATGCGCCTGTTGTAGAGGTTTCATTTCCGGGAATTTTATTTTTACTTCAAATTTTATTTCGAAAGTTAAAATTTTAATACGGGTGAGACTCGCAAAACAAATTTCCAATAGATATTCTTCGCGACTTTCTAATAGCATGAACAATTATTTTGAACTGCAGGCTATCATAAACGCACGGAAGTGCCAAGTTCGTGTTATTTGGTGGCCGCAAACTGAACTCCGACACGCCGAGTGCTCGTTTGACTTGTGTCATTGGCCGACAACTTGCGTGACGCGTATCAAGGTCGCTTGTAGCAGATAGTAAAGGTTCAACTGTTGAGCAACCAATCTCCAGTAACGCGACCGCACAGTGAACGGAATAGCGCACTGCACACAAGTATAGTCTATTCTCGGTTAAGTGAGCACTTTTGAAAGCCCTCTTATTTAGAAAAATATTCGATAAACGTATCTTATTTTAGCCTTTGACGTTATTACATGCATGGCAATATTATTTTTAAAATGTGGTTAAAGGATAAAAAATGGCTGAACCCAAAAGTAACTCTCTCTCTCTCTCTCTCTCTCTCTCTCTCTCTCTCTCTCTCTATATATATATATATACATATATATATACATACATACACACACACAGGTGAATTCACAGCACCTGTACCACCCCTTTTTCTTGGAAACAACAAGACACCGGGGGTTCGCGAAAAAAAAAAATTGTGGTAATTATGCTCTATATGAAAAATCGATTGGTAGTAATTATATTCCTCTGAACATAACGGAGGTAGGGGTATGGGGGTGAGCTCTGAAATTGCAAATGGGAACAGAGGTCGAATATGGTATCGTTGGATAGATCGTCGGAAAGGAAATAACATTTACTAAGCCAGTTGTTTTCTGACGTGCATAGTTTACGCACAGTAAAATAAATCATCTAAGCATATGGTTTGTGACGTGCGTAGTTTGCGCACAATGAAACGGAACGAAAACTATTTCTAATCATCCTACAATCAAATGGAAATCAACGAAACATGTTGTTTTTTTCTGGCGTGCATACCTAGTTTATATACAATCAAAAGGACGTCGGGTGTACTGTAAATACCGGTGTGGTGTGAGAGAACTACCTTGAAANGCCTAGTTTATATACAATCAAAAGGACGTCGGGTGTACTGTAAATACCGGTGTGGTGTGAGAGAACTACCTTGAAATGGGAACTGGGAACACTCATTCACACACATCACTCTTCGTAAGTGTTCTTAATGTCGACCATCCTGTATCAGACACGACTCTGCTCTCCTGCTTACATTCGCGGTTGCTCGGCGGACCTCAGCACAGCTGAGAGATACACATGCTGCTCTGATTCTGTCTTTCATGTCTTCCCTCGTTGTTGGACGCATGCAGTAGACAATCTCTGTAATTATCCCCCACAAAAAGAAGTCATTTGGGGACAAGTCTGGAGAACGTGGTGACCAACCTACAAGATACATTCGTCCAATCCACCTTCTGGGGAATAACATGTCAGCAACTAGCCGAGCTCTGCGTGAAAATTGAGCAGGACAGCCATCCTGTTGAAACCACAGTGTTAATCTCAGAGCGAGAGGGACATCTTCGATCAGCCGATACAAAATATTCTCTAGGAAGTCTGCATACGCTGCACCATTAAAGTTCCTTTAAAAATAATATGGTCCTATGACACGATGTCCGAGAAGGCCACACTAAGTATTAAGGCTCCACATATGATGGTTATCCTCTTAACGGAGCCAATGTGGGTTGACTGCCAATGTGAGCATTATGTATGATAACGTCACCATTACTCCTAAATGTGGCCTCATTAGTCTACAAAATGCTGCGATGAAAAGCACGGCCCTTGCTCAGGTACCAGTTGCAGAAATCAATGCGCTTAGGAAAGTTATTATTCCCAAGTTCTTGGTGCAGCTGTACGTGGCACGGATGTAAACGATTGTCAGCGAGGATTCTCCACACTGTACTTTGAGACAATCCTGAGACACGGGCAATCCTCCGTGTAGAATCATGAGGATTAACTATCATGGCAGCAAGTGCATCAACAGCCCTCTCGTCTCTCACAGGTCGTCTGATGCGACGACATTTGTTGCGTGTCGGTTGCACTAGCCCGGTTGTGCGCACGCGACATGCAAGAAGCTGGAGGACATTGTACGAGTGATGGACGCGCTGTGGATATCTCTGCGTACACACGGGCAGCAGCTCTGCAGTTCCGACGACATTCCCCTAGTATCATCAGCATGTCAAATGCCTCTTCGTTTGTAAAATACATTCCATTCAGAACGCAACACCACAGACAGACAATGTCTGACACTTAAACAACACACACAATAAATGGTTGCAATGTAAAACGAGTGACTGTCTGAATGAACGACNGACAATGTCTGACACTTAAACAACACACACAATAAATGGTTGCAATGTAAAACGAGTGACTGTCTGAATGAACGACTTTTCGATTGTCAGTTAACTTGCATGTAAAGCCTGCAGTTCCTGTAAGTGACAGATGGCTTATCTGCTTGCTGCTTAGTGCTGCCTTATTCTCCGCGTTTGCTCGGAAACAGTATAATACCTACTGCACGAGTCCATGCAGTAAGGCACACAGGTCACTGCTAGTATCAAAGCGAGTCTCACACTCCAACCGGCAAAACCGCAATGGCGCACATTGTGTATCTTACATGCATAGTTTGTACACAACCAATGCTAATTGGATAAACTTAACTGTTATTATTATAATGTTTCCGAACAAACGCGGAGAATAAGGCAGCACTAAGCAGCAAGCAGATAAGCCGTCTACCACTTACAGGAACTGTAGGTTTTTCATGCATGTCAACTGATAATCGAAAGGTCGTTCATTCATTCACAGTCATTCGTTTTACACTGCTTGAATGACATAATCAGAGAAGCATGTGGATCTCTCATCAGCGCTGATGTCCGCTGAGCAACCGCGAATGTAATACGGAGAGCAGACTCGTGTTTGATACAGGATGGTAGACATTTAGTACATTTATGAAGAGCGATGTGTGCGAATGAGTGTCCCAAGTTCCCAGTTCACGGTTGTTCTCTCACACTTCACCGGTATTTACAGTACACCCGGCTTCCTTTTGATTGTACGTACACTAGACGAGTGCTGTGAATCATCCTGTGTGTGTGTCTATATACATATATATGTATATATATGCCAGTTAAGTATTGTATAGTACCAAAAATAACTCTAATATTGCGCGTCCCTACTCATTAATTCTCAGTTTAGAGATTTGCTCAAAATATATAAATACCTATAACTTGCTTCATTCGTTTTGAAAAGTCAGTTCCCTCCATTGTCATAGCGTGTACACCGCGAAATGGTAGGGTATTAAAAATTTAAATGTCATACGATTACGCTGTTATTTGTTTTAAACCTTCCCAAAATGTTCTGTAAAAGTACCAGCATTTGTATTTTTACAAAAAAATTATCTGTCCTGTTTACAATTTTGTTTTCTACGGGGGAGGAAATACGTGGTACTGTAAAATATTTGCTCACGAAGTTAGCAGAATACGTGATTAAAGATTGCCCTTTCTTGATTTTTCCATACCGACTTCCATAAACATGTTGATTGCAATGTACAGGGTATAACTTTGATCTATTTTTGACTGTCGTACTATTAAGAAGTCTTTCCTTCTTTNATGTTGATTGCAATGTACAGGGTATAACTTTGATCTATTTTTGACTGTCGTACTATTAAGAAGTCTTTCCTTCTTTTGTTATGAGCCCTTAGGACTGTAGCAATAGTCTGGGATGTGACACANTATTAAGAAGTCTTTCCTTCTTTTGTTATGAGCCCTTAGGACTGTAGCAATAGTCTGGGATGTGACACAAAAAAAAACATGTTTTTCTTATACTATAGTCTATCACACGCAGGTTATAGTCTAGTCCGGTGCCAAGACATGACGTGGAGTCACAGCGCCTCTATAAATACGTAAAAATAAATAAATAAAATAAGAAATAAAAGCACGCTGAAGACGTTTGTGCATTACTTGTGATTTTAAAAACAGCGCGTGAAAGTTAAAAAAAAAAACAGGAACCATACACAAAGCCCTGTTTGTTTTATTAATGAGGAAGAATCCAGAGAATGTGGTAGGNAAAAAAAAAAAACAGGAACCATACACAAAGCCCTGTTTGTTTTATTAATGAGGAAGAATCCAGAGAATGTGGTAGGTTTCTGTACAGTTATCATTGATGCTTAAGAGTTCTGGTTTTTTTTGTACTCTGGAATACAATAATTGATAAACTTATAATCTGGGACTCATATTGGTTCAGACAGAAATGTATACACTTACAGTGGAAATCTTCAGGATTTTTTATCACATAGTAATACTTTTTTTTTTATTCCGCGAAAGTTTTTACTAGCAACATCAAAACATGCTCGATTGTCTCCGAAATGTGAGAAAATGCAATTGAAGTTTCAATCACGAAATTTAAAAGACGTAAATATTCACTGGTGAGCAAAAAAAAAAAAAAA
>NQII01002406.1:118375-188954 GCA_002778355.1 Clitarchus hookeri | reverse complement strand
TGGTGAGGGCGGAAGGGGTGGAGGGGGAGAGGAGCCTGGCTGGCGAGTGACGTCATGAGGCAGGGCTGTTGACAGGGCGCTGGCACAGTGCTGCCTCCTTTGAGTGCCCTCCGCCGGCTTGTATGCACACTACGACTCTCGCGCTTCGACGCGCAACGCGTCGTAGACGACGACACAGCGTAACCCGCGGCAAGCGAACTCCCCGCCACTTTTTACGTCCATTAACGCACGCGNGCGTCGTAGACGACGACACAGCGTAACCCGCGGCAAGCGAACTCCCCGCCACTTTTTACGTCCATTAACGCACGCGCTCATTTTCAGTTTCACGTGTTGCAAAAAGAGGATTAAAAAGCCACACTTTTCATGAATGCTCAAAAAAAAAAAAGATGACAACCGACCCACTTTGTGACCTACGGAAAGGGTTTCGGTGTTTATCCACGACACAAGAAGCAACCAATTATAGTTGGTGTTTCAGCGGCGACCAATAGCGTCAGCNCGGTTTCGGTGTTTATCCACGACACAAGAAGCAACCAATTATAGTTGGTGTTTCAGCGGCGACCAATAGCGTCAGCCAGGGAAAGACGCAGTCTGTATTGGAGCTAGCTTCTTACATCGTACAATACCGACCATGATTTTCACCTATTCTGCAACATGTCAGACGTGAATTATTATGTTCGGGATAATATGTTCAAGGTTAGAAGATATATCTACACAAACAAATTTAAACATATTTTTAATTAATTTTATTTAACATTATTTATCACCGTAATTTCAGTTTTTTATCTTTCCCCGTCGCCGAATTTAAGAAGTAAATTTTATTCGTAAGTTGATTTGTAGGATTTATTTGTAAACATATTTTGTAATTGCCCAAGGAAAATCCCTATTATTTAAATTTAAAAAAATTTATTTGTGTATTTATTTTGTAAATGCATTTGTAAGTTTATGGTTTGAATGAAAAAAAAACACTGTACATTTATTTAGGCGAAAATATTTCTAAACACGTCACTAAATGATCGAAAAATATTTTTAATTTCACTTGTTAAAAAAAAACCATTTAAAAAAAATCGAGTAAAAAAATTTTATGTTTTGATTTTTAGGTAAATGTTTTAACTATATAAATATTATCCAGGGTTTACTTACGTGTACTACTCATAAACTTAATATGAGGTAGACCGATTTACGTATTCTGCTCATATCCCGAACATTCATCGCCCGAAATTTATTAAATTACTAAAATATTTTGACTAGCATGAATATATCTGGTTGCGTTAAAACTAGTCCAGAAAAGCGTAGAAACTTCCCAAAGTATCTGTTTACATAACAAGTGCTATAAACTCAAATCTTATGGATGTTTGTTTTATTAGTGCTATCGGAAAACAGCAGTGTAATGCTGGAACAAGCAGAGTGGTTACTACGCATCATGTATGCGCACTCTGTCACGTATTCCTTCGTTTTTCCCCTAACCTACTCTAATTCTAAGTGTTTGCTGTACGTCCGAGCCCGAGGTAGGGACGNTGTTATACCTCCATTGGCTGCTGGTGCCGTGTCCGTCTTTGACCAAGCCACTCTGGACTAAGTAACTCCGACAATGGACCTCCGTGATTCGTGCGCAAACGGTTAACAAGGGCCAGAATATTTTTTAGCCAATCAAAGAAGCTGGACGACCCTATAGTGCTTTGGACTGCATCTTGTCTCGAAATCTTTTCGCGAAATATCACTACCCCTACTTATAACTAAGAAGAGAGGGGGAAAACCCGGTATAGGCACCGCAAAAACTCCTTCGACAGGAAACAATTAAAAATTGTCTCATGCATTAATAGAAAATGTTACAGGAGACATGTATGTGGGAACCACGCTCTTTATCGGTGGGTAGAGAAATACTAGCAGAGAGGGGGCGGGGTGCCACTGGCCGTGTTCCCTCTACGAACCAGAGACTTGAACAGCAGGATACGGTCACAGAATAGTTGAGAATGCAGAGGTGGAAACAAACCGCTGACACAGCGAGCTCCTGCCGCGCACGCCAGCAAGATGGATCGCGAGTGAAGTGAAGATATCTGGGGGGCTCCTGACATCGAGGTCTTGACAGCCGATGAGGGTGAAGCGAAGTGAGTAGATACGGAGCAGCGCCGGAATGAAGGGACGAAGGGAACGGGAGATCCCCGAGAAAACCCGCCCGCCAGCGGCATTGTCCGGCACGATTCCCACGTGCGAAAATCTGGGGAGCGACCCCGCCGGGAATCGAACCCTGGTTTGCCTTTGTGGGAGGCAAGTAATCTAGCCACTACACCACCGCGGCCCCAAAAAAAATGGATCGCAGTTCGCCAGTCGGCGCCCGGTGACCTACTCGCCAACCGGCAGTCCAGCCAATAGAGAACCTTCCGTAGCACGCGGTAGCCAATCAGACGCAAGGCTCGCTCCCAGAGCGTCGCACAGCAAATCAGAGAACGGAGCCGCCACGCCATCTCGTCTGTGTGTAAGTTGCTTAGTACGGCAAAGAAGCTACACAACTTGTAGGCGATTACAGAAATCACACTGGCAGCGATATTTCAGCAATACCGACTTTAGAAAATGCACACAATAATGCCCTCCCTGCTTTTATGAAATATCTACTAGTCACGCTCCCAAATAGAACACAGATTTTCAGCCGTATACAGCTGTCATTTTATAACGGCTCAATATTCTTGAGCGGTGTCTGCTTACGAATAGCATTTAAGAAATTGTTCATGTCAGAATACTAGTTTCCGTTTTCTATCTTCTTCTCTAACGTGTATTTTTAAAGTGGAAATTAGCTGATACGAGAAACTTTCAGTGCAAGATACTTAACATACATAGTAGGGAGAGACACGCAGCGCCACTGAAAGTCCTATAGAAGCGAGTTGACGAGAGAAAGACTACACGTCAGTTCAGTGCCTCCTACGTAGAGGCGTCAAGACGTCTGATGCACGTAGCGCTGCCATGCTTCTAGGCGTCGGACGTGCAAAGCACGAGCCGCAGACGGACGGCGCTCGTAAGAGGCCATTTTGGCGTTTCAGACGCAATACGCATTAACGGCATTCATTTCAAGGCTATTTTCGTTATGGCTGTCAAAATATAGAAAGCAAAAAGTTTAAACTTATTTGTGCACTGTATTGCGAATGGTTTGAAAATGCGTTCTCGGAAATCAGGCCCAAGAAATTATTTTAGTGTGATCGGTATAACTTGTCCTTATTCCTCACGCTTGTTATGGAACTATCACTTATGACTTATGACTTATGACTGATTTGGAACAACGTATTTCGAGCTGACGCGATCGATTACACTTCTATTAAATAAAAAATATTACTTCTAATAATATGCCACATTTGTTGCTTAAGCCATAACAAAATTACCCTGATTTAAATGGAATTGTTGCGGGTTGCATAGTGCTTCTGAGGCGCTGGAATGGACTCAAGCTAAGAACATGTGATACAAATTTATTATATTACAAAATTAGAGTGCAACGGGAAAAAAAACGTGCTCAGCATCAAAACAGGTGACAGAGCATGATTAAATGGTAAACACTGTCAATTAATAGCGCGAGCATTAAAGATAGACGTGAAGATTGCCACACCTATTGTGGGCAGGTAAAATAAAGGCACTGTGGAAACAGAGTGCAGTAACCAATAGAATGTTTAGTTCCCTGTGGGAATACACTAACATTTCTCATAGAGCGTGTTGGAAGCAATGGCTTCATCGCGTGAGTTTGCCGGAGGTCTGAGGCTGCAGTAGGGACACCCCTGTTCCGAGGTCGGTCCGGCGCGCGTGCCCAGTGAGCGCCCAGCCGGCGGCCCCCGCACACAGGGGTGTACAAGCCGCGCTATCAGCTCCACGCTGCAACACACTGATACTTTCCCGACACGAATCTTCACTTTATGCTTACTTATTGATACAGTGACAACACAGTCGTACTGATGTGAAAAGGGGGCGAAGTTTATTACCTTCAGGATTCGGAAAGGCGCATCGTAAAGCTCTGCCGAAATCTTACATTATGCCGGTAAAAAGGAAGAATAAACGCTGTTTCTTATGATGTCTGTTTTTGAGTGGAGAGTAACTGCCATTATGGTTTTGAGTTCATAGAAACATTTAGAGTTTGATATATTAATTGTTAGTTACTTCAACTTGTGTGTAAATAATCAATAGCTCGAGTACTGCCTCGCCAAATACTACACATGCAACTGTAAGTTCGTACGGTAAATTGTTATTTTTATTTTGCCTCTCCCTTTCGTGGAACTGGGTTCGAACACGTGGATTTTTCTTCTGTGGGGGCCACATACGGCAATATATTGAATCAATTTATGTAGTGTAACATGAGAATAATGTTTGATGTAAAATGAGTCGGTATAATCTACAGTCGGGTTACAACACCGATTCTATCCGGAATATAAAACAGTTTCAACACTTAACGAAACGATACAGCGAAATTATCACTTGCGACAGCTAGATGCGAAATATGTATACGTTTCTGTGAAGAGCCGAGCATATTATTGGCCGTTGCTTATTGCCTTCGCTATGTGTCTTATACACTCGTCCTCAGAGAGCTCATCAGAGGTACAGACGAGTGGTTGTTGATGACTCGCTGTGTTCAAGGGCGTCGCCATATTCACGTCCTCCTACAAACTACAGCGAAAGTTCTTACTCTTTTGAGCACACAGTAGAGATAAATCTAAAAAATCCAGTGTTCATAGACTCAACCCTCTATTGCCCGCCATGACTCTTGACTCGCATGTCATTCCTATAATTTTTAATTTTTATATTATGATTCTGTGACAGGTTCTTGTAAAGAAAAAACCCGATATTCACATGGGCATTAAGGTAATTCAAATTGCTAAAATTATTTTATACGTGTTTAGCGTATAACATTCTCGGGGGTAAATGTTTTTTTACAAAAAATAATTAAACGAGATTTAGGAATTTTTAATCTATAACTTTCTTTTTTCAAAATGGGACAAAATTAATACGCCAGGCTACACCTCAACATAATTGTTCTTGTGATTAGAACGTCTTGAAAAATATTGCTTGGGTATTGGTAACACTGTGAGTTCGTATTTCAATTTTAACTTTTGGTTTTGGATAATATTTAAATTCAAAATAACCAGAATCAACCCCTTATCGCACGTGAACCAAGTGTCGGAGTTCACAGAAGTTGCAACACACCTTGCTTGTGATTTGAAGAAGCACTTCAGCTGAAGCTGAAGCCAAACTTTATGTCAAAATAACATTTTTCAAATTTGCACGAATCAAGATTTTAAATTAAAACTCATACTTACTCTATGGAAAATAAAGATGTATGTTATTATTAGAAGAATTTAGTATTTTAATAAATTTATCGGAAACGATGTTACAAATTCATGAACTATTCTCAAAATCTGTTGAAAAAAATTCCACTAATCGGATTAGCAACACGTTGAGCCACCGTGTCTACGATTGTGCGCACGTTGCACGTGAATGATATTTACTACCGGTGCTGTACGCGTAGCAAAGCACCAGTGGCCATTCTTCCTTGAGAATGACCTGATTTGTGGAGACACTAGGGGCGCGGATAGAACCCCGGCCAGACCACACGCTTGGTGTCTGAGTACGAAACTCTCAGAACGTCGTTGTAGGGCACTCTTTGCTGTACTTGTGGATCAGGTTGGGGCTCTGGATCTGGCCAACTCAGGTGCTAAGCTGGGACACCTACGAGAGCGTGTGACCCCCTTCCCCTCCCCCACGCCCCTCAAGTGAATGGGTGGTCGTAGTGACCTTGTCACGGAGAGCGCTACGTGAAGGCTGAGAAGCCCTCATGTACGTCCCTAAGTGTGACGCCTCGATCTTAGACACACGAGCAACGCGCGCGTCTACCTGCCAACTTTCAACAGATCACGCGTATTGCAAACACTACTGTGTTTTGAAGCTCTCCGACTTTACCAAAAAACATTTTCAAACTGTTATAGCTAGGGACAGTGATATTTCGCGAAAAGGTTTCGAGACAAGATACAGTCCAAAGCACTGTATGGTCGTCCAGCTTCTTTGGTTGGCTAAAAAAGGTTCTGGCCCATGTTAACCGTTTGCGCACGAATCACGAAGTATCAGTTTCGGAGTTACTTATTCCTGAGTGGCTTGGTCAAAGACGGACACGGCACCAGCAGCCAATGGAGGTATAACAACAGCTGAGGTGTGTATATAGTATTGAAGTCTACTGTGTGCTCCGATTTTTTACGCGAAAAGTCAATGGCCCTAGTTTTCGCTTAAAACATTTTTTTTGGGTGAATAACTGTGAAACTAGCATTGGGGCCGTGCATTGAACTTTGCTCCAACCTTTCCACTAAAAAATTATATGGTCACCGCTTCAGGTCTGTTTAGAGCCTTGCACTTAGCGGCGATGGCGCACTTGATGTGCGTGGCAGTGTCGCCCTTATCGCTCCCGCGCTTCTCGGCGTCAGACGCGGAAGAAAGTTCCAGATAGGCGGGCATTTTAAATGCCGTGTGTCACGATGGAAGATTTCATGCAAGTTTGCGTGGCCGCTTGCATGGATGGTTCTATGGATGATTTTACTGTACGCTGGCCATTTCCATGGACGTTTTCGTAATTGGTCGCATGGAAATTTCGGTGGACGGTTTCTTACAAGGTTGAAATTTTAGCCAATCATGCAGAAGGTGATAGAGTGTTGTACTGAGGATATAGTTGTATTTTTTTTTTTGAGAAACATCGTTAAGACCATTTAACAAGAACTAGAATAAATAGTACGCAAAAAAAACACGAAAATGCACGGTGATGCTAAAACAGCACTGTTCAAAACATAAGGTACCTAAATTTTAGCATTGGTGTTTGAAGACTGTTCCTGAACCCAGGTCGCAGAAGTAAAATAATTTTAAATGAACTCGCATTTTACTTGTGCGGCAGCAAGTATCATTTGACAGGTTATTCTATACAAACCTCCACACATGCTTGCATGCAGGCTCGGGTAGCAGCTCTCTTAGCAGCTTCCGTCCGAGATTGCGCACGGAATTGTATAGTAGCAGACAGGCTCGGCATCATCCACTACGTCAGATTCTTTCATTTAACAACAATTTAAGTTTTTGCGAAGTAAAATTTAAAAAAAAAATGCTACTGTAGATAAACTTTTTATTTGCTTTACTCTGCACAACATACACGAAATCCGAACTATCAATGTAATATTTAGTCACAAATAGCACATTACGAACTTTTAAAATATCAATTACGTGCCTGCCTTTTCCACAACGACCAGATAAATATTAAACTAAAAAAATATTACTTATTTCATTCTCACGATGATTTCTGGTGTTGCAAATACGACGTTTTTTTTATGCGTGCCGTGCTTCGGCTGACAAAGAACTTGTTTCGTTCTCACGTCCAATAAGCTGTAGGCTTTGTGTTCGGTGATCAGTGATATGAACCAGTCACGACGTATAGCTGTATCGGTGTTTAGGAATAGTTACGCCCAGGGAAGAACATTGTGTACCGAGCCACTCAGAGTGCACGACGCATCGCCGGCAACACGTATACAAGTCACTACAATGGGCATTAAACAACCATTAAATCGCACATTCCTATAGTATTTCTCAATAAGTAAACTGCAACAAAAATGATGGCAAGAAAATGAATAATTTCTGCTAAAGAGGCGAAGTGGAACTTGAATGCTGCAAACGGCGTCACGTGAGTAGAGACCTGAAATATCCGCGAGTTCAATGACCTGTAGGCTATACTCCATTGTCGCATGTAAAATCATTCAAATATCACTGTTCATTGGTTGCTTGTTGTATTAGCAGAAGACGGTGATTCGGTCGGCATTTTATTGTGTGTTGATTATTGGCTCAAAGTTGTACAGGAGGAGTAAACTAACGGGTGGACCAATAGTATAAGCAATACAAACGTACAATGTTCTGAGTTTTAGCTTGTCCCGAAATGAAACCGCGAATTTTTCAGGTCTCTACACATGAGTAGAGATGTTGTATGTTGCAATGTTGGCGATGTTTGAGATTGTCTTGTAGATAAATAGTTCTCCGCATTAAAAATTATAGTTTATAACTTTAAGAATAGCCTAATTGCAACATTTATTGTTTAAATTATGCTTTTAGAATAATGTACAATTTTTTTTTTTAGCTTTACAGGTAGAGTAGAGTCTTTAAATACATTTTGAAAAATTACTGTAGAGCATGTGTACAGTGTAGTTATGTGAAACGCCTTCATCCTGTGAACGCCTTTTTGCCTTCTTTGTTCGAGATTCCTCTATATGCGAGAATTCATTGCTGGTGGCGTAAAAATATTATGTCTGTAGTTTTTTCTTGTATTTAAATTTTTTTATTATACGTAGTTCGTTGTAGGTGCCTTTCTAGAACAGTCTCCTCAATCAAAGGAAATGCGAACACGAGTCGTAAAAATGTTGCCTGTGTACTTTGGTCCGCCATTTTTCTTAACCATCATGAAGCGCGACGCAAGCAACAACGTATTTACGTTTTGAAGCTTAAATTTGTTTATTTGAATACACAGCTCTGGTGGTTTGTTATTTAAATAAGCATGAACATAAATTATTTCGTAACAGCGGCCGGAAAAAAAGGTGATTTTAGTCAGACAATGGACCGAAGCTCTCCACGCGGGAGTAGGAAGTTAGTTTGTACGCAGAACAATCCCGTCTCACAAAAGACGGATAAACTAGAGTTTCCCGCCCCACCAATATAATAAACATAACCCTTAATAGTTTAATACGTGGTCATAACAATCATATAACACGTGCGAATGGCAAGCAGCTATAGAAGCCAAGTACCGGACTGGAGATTTCAGTAACACGTGCGAATGGCAAGCAGCTATAGAAGCCAAGTACCGGACTGGAGATTTCAGTAACACGTGCGAATGGCAAGCAGCTATAGAAGCCAAGTACCGGACTGGAGATTTCAGTCTTTCAGGACGCGCCATTGGATTTTACTCTGTGAGTGGATCCGTAGTTTGTTTACATACACCGCTTTCCTTGCCGAAAAGAACAGCTGTTGAACTTTCACACGCACTTTCTCCACAAATTATAATATTCATTTATAAGTATTATTCATAAAAATAAGAGAGAAAATGTGTGTGCTGGTAATGCCTTCTACGAAATAATTATCGTGCGAAAATGTTGTTGAACGGATTGCACAAAATTGCTGTGTTCTGTTCCTTTGGTGTAATTCTCTTGACTTAGTTATGAATATACTGCCAGAACTTTACCCAGGCTTCAGAAAAGTTGGACCTAACCGCGAGTGGAGCGTAATCGCTTTCGTATTCACATGATGGGTTGGAAAATTAACAGTCCTTTTCTCTCTGACAGTTCTTTATAGTATGGGTAGGGCCAGTGACTTTTCGCGTAAAAATATGAGCACACGGTAGACTTCAATACTATATACACACCTCAGCTGTTGTTACATATCCATTGGCTGCTGGCGCCGTGTCCGTCTTTGACCAAGGCCACTCAGGACTAAGTAACTCCGACACTGATCCTTCGTGATTTGTGCGTAAACGGTTAACACTGGCCAGAACATTTTTTNGACAGTTCTTTATAGTATGGGTAGGGCCAGTGACTTTTCGCGTAAAAATATGAGCACACGGTAGACTTCAATACTACATACACACCTCAGCTGTTGTTACATCTCCATTGGCTGCTGGCGCCGTGTCCGTCTTTGACCAAGGCCAATCAGGACTAAGTAACTCCGACACTGATCCTTCGTGATTCGTGCGTAAACGGTTAACACTGGCCAGAACATTTTTTAGCCAATCAAAGAAGCTGGAAGACCCTACAGTGCTTTGGACTGTATCTTGTCTCAAAATCTTTTCGCGAAATATCACTGCCGCTATGGGTAGGGCCAGTGATATTTAAACCATTAGTCGCGCAAGAGAGCGAGCCTCTCTCTCTCTCTCTCTCTCTCTCTCTTTACACTGCTGCATGCTATTGCAAACAGAAATAAAAATACTTGTAAAGGAAAATAGTCATAAGCATTTACTAACCGATACGTTTTGCACGAGCATCAATGCAAACAGATATAAAAAAAATTGTAAAGGCAAATAGTTATAGGCATTTACCAACACACGCATATTGCGCGACCATCGAGCGCTGTACATCGAGTTAGGATAAAAAAAAATGCAGCCGCATAGCTTAAAAACCCAAGATTGATAAGAACACCACTGCTATACACTAATTCAAACATATATTTTAAGGAAACTAGTTATAAGCACTTACCAACCATCGCATATTGCACAAGCTTCGGGTGCTGTATGTTGTGTTAGACTATGCTTGGCAAGACGAGGTAGCCCTGGTTAGTACAACCGAATATCAAACAATTTCCTTACGAACCGATTGAAACGAAACCATCAAATTCAGAGTACAGCCAACACTCACAACACTAGCGGTGGAACACGTCCGTCCCGTCCGACGTTGTGCGATCAACTAACATCACGAGGATCTGTAAGGCAGCGGTGGTCGGCCGACAGCGAGGGCGCTGTGCAGGTCTCGGCAAGTCGAGAGAGACACGTCTGGCTCCAGTTAGTATTTTGTTGTATCGCTAGGGTTCGTGTTGTAGATTTTTTGGTATATATATGGCTGGCCATTCCTGGCTAGAGGATAAAGATGTCTGCCTCTCCCAGGAATCGCCAGCTTCAGCTGTGGTTGCCAAACATAAGGATGATATCAAAATGACACGTTTGGTAGTAGCCTTCAGCCAAGAATTGTAAATACGTAGCATTTAAAATTTAAAGATGCATGAGATTTTATCACAGTTGTAATGTTAGTAGTAAAGATATATGTATTTTCAAAGCGAAAGAGAATTATTGCATGACTGATGATTCAAGCATGATACAGAGTAGAAATTACCAGGTTGCTTGAAGGTCATTCAACGAAATGAGTTTTAGCGGAAGTTATAACATGGGTGAACGTTTTCCTGCAGTCATTGCATTTAATGGCTTTCGGCAATCGCCTCTTAGTAAAAACGTAAAATTTTAGTGTTTGTAAATGTAAAGAGAAATGATACTTTTGATAATTTTATAAATATTTTATTGGGATTTTCCCCTAATGCAACTCATGTAAAGAAAATATTTACAATATATGGCAAAAACTTTCATCAACCGCATTTTGAATGTGTTTGCTCCTTATAAGTTGTCATAACCCTACAAGTAACAGTTATTTAATATTTTCTGCGCATTCAGGCAATGTTTATAGGAAATTATTAGCAAACTGTAAATTGTTGGGGTTGGCAGTGGTGTAGTGGCTTTTCGGGCATGCTGCAGGTGACAACGTAATCTGCGGCATTCGCCAGAGTGCGCCACGATCTTCACACTATTTGAAATATCAGCCCGTGTACGACGTGTTTGGTTGTTTCCTAAATACGCCACGCAGGAGCACAAGCGTTCCATATTTCTGATAACATAACATTACCTTATTTTTGGTTAAATTGAACTTTCACTTACATTTTATCTGCCTATAATCTACAATAGCCTATGCCATTTGTAGTTAATAATGATGTCAATAAAAGAGGGAGAAAATATGTGTGTTGGTAATGCCTGGTAAGAAATAGTTCTCGTGCAAAATATTATTCCTCTGAGTGCGCACGAATGAGTATATTGTCCCTTCGGTGGGGCAGCGGTGGCGTAGTGTCCAGGGCGCTCGCCTCCCACCACGGCGATCCGGGTTCAATCCCCGCCCCGGCGGCTTCACTCCCAGATTTTAGCATGTGGGAATCGTGCTGGACGATGCCGCTTGCCGGCGGGTTTTCTCGGGGTACTCCCGTTTCCCCCGCCCTTGCATTCCAGCGCCGCTACATTCTAGGGTATCATGTCATGCCCGGGGATGACGGTCACCTACGGGTCCCAGCTGGAAAGACCGTCACTCGGAGGGTGTTGCCTTGCCCTGGGTGCACTCCTCACACGCCATTATTATTATTATTATTATTATTGTGCCTTCGGTGTAAGTTTGTGGACTGGTTAAGTTTAGTTGGCATGAGGCGGTGGAATAGTCTGAAAGAAGAACTTGAACAGGGCCTTCAAGTTGGAAGTAACCGCGAATGGGCTATAGTTTTATAAACATCTATCACAAACAGACTGCACCGCAAATGGCGTGCCAGGTAGGCGGGTGCTTTGATGTCGTGCGCGGCAGAAGGACAGATTGCACGTGGAAGTAGAAGCATGTGCTGAGCAGGAGTGTGAGAAATGCAGTTGTGGTGATGAGGGTGACTGTGTTGCAGGCCAACAAGCCGCTGATGGAGAAGAGACGTAGAGCGAGGATCAACCAGTCGCTAGCCGTGCTCAAGACTCTCATCCTGGACTCGGCTCGCCTGGAGGTAAGACACCAACTTACTAACCTCATGTGTAGTCAGTCCATGGCCGCTGCGCGAATAGGTGGGTGGGGTCGTCCAGTTCAGTAGCGACAGCGGCTGAGTACGGTTGGGCGAGAGCTGCTCCTCGCGTGCACATTACCTGACGAGAAAACTTTAAGTCGCACAGCGTGGTATTTAGCAGCGCGGTACCACCCTACACTGCCTAACCTACCTTCCCTCCGTCTAAGCTGCGAGAAGAATTTTTTCCTCATTTGAACTTTACTATGGTAGACAGGTGACACTGTCATGTATCGTCCAGCTACTATTTTTAACNGCGAAGATGTGGGTGGGGTTGTCCAGTTCAGTAGTGACAGCGGCCGAGTGCGGTTGGGCGAGAGCTGCTCCTCGCGTGCACATTACCTGACGAGAAAACTTTAAGTCGCACAGCGTGGTATTTAGCAGCGCGGTACCACCCTACACTGCCTAACCTACCTTCCCTCCGTCTAAGCTGCGAGAAGAATTTTTTCCTCATTTGAACTTTACTATGGTAGACAGGTGACACTGTCATGTATCGTCCAGCTACTATTTTTAACCTGCTAGTTGTAATAATGGATAAGCTCACGCCATCTAACCTCTACATAGTTGTCTATCCTGTACTAGAGCTGAAATTTCGCCCGTGTTTTTACCCTAAACTCGCTACACGGCACTGCTGCTTGCCAGAAGTTATCAATTTTCTAGCAGACTGCGGGCGCATTGCCAGTCTTGCGATGTCTTTTTATGAGTTAACGAGGTCATATATCACGTGTTTCCAAAACATGGGGACGAACTTCGGTAGGCAATTCCTTACGAAAATATAAGACGAAAATGCATGCACAGCTTATCCCCATAAGTAACTATTAAGGGAGCTATGCACCCCCAAAATTTGAATTTTAAAATGTGTTTAGTTAAAATATTAGAAACCACTCGTGATTAAGCAACAGGCCGGCGAATGGTGTTTTATATACAGGAGACAACTCTAAAAAGGCGGTAGGCAACATCACCCCCTTCCTTTTGGCACCCTATGTTTGCATCAAACTTTGTAACACTACATTCTAGGCAATTTTTAAAGACAATCTGTTAATCAGCTCGTCTAAATTAACAAATAAAAAGATCGTCTTGTCGGAACACTCTCAGGCGAACAGTTTGTGAGATAATTCATGTTGAACATTCCAAAACAGAACGTGTGTTGCGTACCAGGTAGGCAAACCACAATACAAAGTGAGGCAATTTATATGAGGATTTGTCATGGGCGCACAGCTCCCTTAATAATCACTTGACGAGAAACGTGGTACTTACATTTTAGTCTTATGTTTTTGCCAGAAATACACTGCTGAAGTTTGTCCCCGTGTTTTGGTAACACGTATTTTTTGAGAGTTGCGCATCTAAACGATGCGTACTAATACAAGATATAATACATCGTATAATTTTTATTACACGTGCATATATAATATTTATGTTTAATTCAATATTTTGAAATCATCTTTTGGAGAAAGAATAACTCCGCTTATAACTGCACACATACTATTAAGGCGTAATTATGTAGTTACAGCAGAAGTCAGATATGTTCACAGGAAATAAGAAAAAGTATTTTTTGCGAATTAACTGTAACTAAAAATGTAACGATCAAATTGGCGGCAATTAAAACAGTTTTTTTTTTAAATTTTATNTAACGATCAAATTGGCGGCAATTAAAACAGTTTTTTTTTTAAATTTTATTCGTGCTTGATAATAATTAATGCAATCGTAATATATCCCCGTTTATAACAATTTCACAGTCCCTTTATNAATTTTATTCGTGCTTGATAATAATTAATGCAATCGTAATATATCCCCGTTTATAACAATTTCACAGTCCCTTTATCGATAGACATTTTTACATATGGCTATGAAAGGCAGAGACAGAAAAAAATTTAATGGAGGGGCTTTCTAACGGATGTTAGTAACCGCCAACTGCATATAGCGAACTTTACTGCATCCAGTCGTGCAATTTTCGATGTTTTAATATCTTCTGACGAGTTAATTACTGTGGTGTGAACCCAGCGTTCTGTATCTGGACGAATGCTGTGTCGATAGTTGTTAGTTTCCGCGCAAAAACGTATTACTGTATCGTCTTCAGCGCGGCAGTCTCCAGAGAGGAGTCATGTTATAACGCACTGCCTGTAGCGCCATCAAAGCGGCAGTCGCCAAAGAGGCGTTATGTTACAACGCATCGCCTGTGGGCTTTCAATTCGCCAGTCGTTGGAGGGGGTTCATGTTATAACGCACCGCCTGTAGCACCTTCAATGCGGCAGTTGCTGGAGAGGGGTTATGTTATAACGCACTGCCTATAGCGCCTTCAGCGCGGCAGTCGTTGGAGAGGAGTCATATTATAACGCACCGCCTGTAGCGCCTTCAAAGCGGTAGTCGCCGAAGAGGAGTCATATTATAACGCACCGCCTGTAGCTGGTGGTTGGAGAAGAGCGCGCGGCGCGACGAACACTTTTTTTTCCCCCCGCCGGCCGAGAGTCGAACCCGCACGGCGCACTCCCTGTCCCCCGAGGCGGCCTGCCGAGCGAGTGATCGATATCTCGCGCGCGGCGAGGAGGGTCGATAGGGTTGGGGAGGGGTGTGGAAAGGCAGTCATTAGCGGCTGGCGGCTCCCGGCCGACCCCGGCCGACCCTAGCCGAGCCGAGGTCCTTGGTCCTGGCCGAGCTGCGGGGAGCTTACTGCGCCCTCCGCCGCTAGCGCTGCAGTCGCCCGCCCCCGTCCTTTCACGCTCTCTCTCTCTCTTTCTCTCTCTATCACTCTGTCTCTCTCTGCTTCTCAACCCCGCCTACAGTCCGTTAACTTACCCCGGAGCATTGTCAGTTGACCATAGTGTCGAGACTTATTAAGTAACACATTCGTATCTCTCATCAAAATTGCGTTGTAAGTTGTCATACTTTTTTTACAATCAACTAATTTCTAAAAAAATGTTACTACATTCCGTTTCGTTTATCATTAAATGCGTTTTTTTTTAAATACTTATGTTATTCCAACTTTCAGTATTATATCGCATTTCATTTGTATTATGCCTAATTCTTAAGTCTTAACAATATCGTTTCAAGCTGAAATCAGGCAACACTTTTTTTTTCCCCAGTATTTGCACAGATGCGCAATCAAAATAATTATCAACTTGATTAAAAATATCTAAAGATTATTTCCTGTCTTAACTCGTGACATACAAAGAACTGACAGGAAGCCGCCCCTTTTCCTTTGTTACTCTTCGCAGTCAATTTTAAAAATCCAAAATGATGTCAATAGCTTAGAAACAGCTATATGGTCGGATGAGTATAGCGTAGCTTACTTGTTCTCAAAACCAATATTATAAAACAAGGAACTAAGTTGCGACTCACAGATCACTAATCAAAAACTTTAAGCTTACACTGGACTTTTTTATTTGGAAACCAGTTGTCAAAGATAGTTTTGTAACACTACAAATAAATTAGACTATACTTCAAGAAACCGTAATGTGGAAAGTGTAAAATTTATGCTGAATTTTAACAAGAAAATGTTGTAGCCTTCAAGTTTATTATAAACACTGAGCTACATAAACAACATCGTATGCTTTCTAAAATAACGTGTTGTAAAAATACTATGTTTCTGCTGTAGAGTTACAAGAAAATCTTCGACAATTAGCTGGTTTCCAGATAATTGTTTGTAACAAGTACATAAATATTTTACTGTGTAGTCTTGCGACAAGAAATATGGAAGACATTCACACGTCTATATAATATGATACAACTAGCCCACATCATTTATTCGTCTTCTGCGCATGTGCCCATCGTTGAACTACCCCAAACCAACACAACTGCAAAGTCACGTGGTCAACACTGATGAACGTGTTTGTTTATATTTTAATTATTTAATTACAAACATTTTTATATAGCTAAAATACTTTTACCGATTTTAATTTTATCAAACTGGCTATGACGCCTGGTGCACCAGAAGGAACTATTTCTAACTACCGTCGTGGTTCCGCGTGCGTTATCGGCGGTTACTACATAAGTGAAAATTATACAAGAATATTGGTCACGTTCAGTGACCCATTGGATAGTCTGCATGGTTTTGTAAATATTTGAACTTCAGTGGCTTGTTCATCGTCTGTTGCCCCAGTAAATATAGGTAGTTCATCATAACATAGCCCTTTTGAAAGTCCTGCTTGAAATATACTTCGATATACATTGTGTGTTGTTCCACTTTATGTAAAATTAATATTTCCATGTTCTTGATCATTTTATTCATTCGTATGTTACTTTAAAAAAGTTATCTGTTACGTTTTGTGCAGACAGCTATTCATTAGGTGATTTTAACCAAAATGCTTGATTTTTATTTTATATTAATTAAATTATAGGAACGATAACAGTTACAATAAGTATGTTAGTTCCCTTTCATAGTTTTAAGCGGATATTTAACCTCTGTTTTCTTACTTATTCTATGGAACAAGTTTCGTTATTGCCGGCCGACAGTCAATAATGCCCACTTGACTGCCCCAGTCAAATGTCTAACTCATTGTATTTATCTGCGTTATTAAAATAATATGTAGGCCTATGTTTTTTTTAATTCGAGAGAATTATTGTAGATGTAATATATTAGAGGACAGGAAATTTTCGCTTTTCAAACGGCCTGTAAAACATATTCTGTTGTCCTATGCATTTTCGAGCCTCAGGTCTTTGCTCATTGGCTGCTGCCTTAGTATGTAGCAAGTTCTACCTCAGACCAGGTGGCACGGGATTCGCTGCTTGTTTCCTTGCAGGTCTGTTATTGGCTGACAGCTCACCTGGGCGTGTCTAATAAACTGTGATCCAATTGAAAATATAACATAAATACGCACTTGTTTGAAGACTAACTTGTCCAAAAATGAATTCGCGAATTTTTCCTGTCCCTAATAATTAGGGCCAGTGACTTTTCGCGTAAAAATCGGAGCACACAGTAGACTTCAATACTATATACACACCTCAGCTGTTGTTATACCTCCATTGGCTGCTGGTGCCGTGTCCGTCTTTGACCAAGCCACTCAGGACTAAGTAACTCCGACACTGATCCTTCGTGATTCGTGCGTAAACGGTTAACACGTGCCAGAACATTTTTTAGCCAATCAAAGTAGCTGGACGACCCTACGGTGCTTTGGACTGTATCTTGTCTCGTAATCTTTTCGCGAAATATCACTGCCCCTACTAATAATAGTTTTCTTGTAAGAGCTTGATAAAAACTAGCCAAACTGAAATTCTTTCAGTTTTTTTAAAGGGCAAACAAATGTTCATTATTTGCATACTAGTTACACTCGATCATACACAAAGTGATTATAACGATGTTCCATGCAGTCTTTTAACATTTCAGTACTGCTGTTGCATTGAGGTTTGGCAGGGCTTCAGAATTTGTCCGTAGACTGTATTTTTTTTTATTCTTATCCTTGTGGCTTTCTGGTTCCCGCTCGTCTAATGCGTCGTCTACTGCCTCCAGTATCCGCCGCTTGATTGTATCCCATTTCTCGTTAACAACCCCGTCTTCTAAAATTCTCCACTCTTTGAACTTCAGCACGCAACGTTACGAGGCAACAAGATTGTGGCGACCGCCTGAGAATACCTCCTCCCTCCACCGCGGATAGCTTCGCTGCCTTCAACCTAACATCTGTTTTACCGTTATACAGGATGCTTCAAAATAAGCGCCCCAAGACCTGCGGTATGAGAATTCTCGATGGAAATGGATGCGACTGTCTTATCGGCAAAATTTGAGACATGGAACTGTTTTTCATAAATTTCTATGCCAACACCACAGTAAATATTCGTATCAGTGTTTTACAGTAAAATAAAACGCAGTCCGTACATTATTCCACAAAGTTTTAACGCACTCTGACTCGGTGTACGTAACTGTGCACATAATGAAACTGCACACTGCGAGGCTCATTGTCCAATGACTAGAGATGGCGACTTACACACGACTTCAACGTTTCTTTCCAATACTATAGATGTAGCACAAGTGAGCTACTATTTCCTCTCGGCTCTCAAGACCTCGTTGTTAAGAGCAGCCCAAATCTCTCAACGCAACTCAACTACTATTTCCTTGTTTGACCGGTGCAGTGAGACTTCTGTTGCTCTCACGCTAACCGTACGTGATTCCTCTGCGAAAAAAAAAAAACCACTGTGTCATCCAATAATAAAAGTTTAAGGAAACCACAGAGGCCTGGAGACAAACTCGGCACGAAATATTTCCGCAATGAATATCCATCGCTATCAATGACATTTCCACAGGTAACTGGTTCGTAAACGTTGCCGCTGTTCTACGTTGAGAATAGTTCATATTACTAAAGGCATTTCACGGTAAACTGAGCGCTTTTGAAAGAACTGCTTAAGATCTACTTTCACGCACGTTGTGTATTCTACCACCACGGGCCTAATAACTTGGAAATGTTTTACATATTTCTTAATTATTACATTTATGAGATTAAAAAAAAAACAACAGAAAGCAAAAAATATCGTATCAGAATTCACAAATGTTCGCCTGCCACTTTTAATTCACGTTCTAAGACATGGGGCTACTTTCTATCCATCGTTACAAACTTTTCAGGGTGACGTAACCATTAAAACATATGTAGGTAAGGGCAAGGACTTTATTCGAAGATTGATTTCAAAAGTGTTTAATTAACTGCGAACAGCGTACAGCGTGAGAAGCCTATTTCAGGCTTGCATAAAAAATATAATATTGTAAAGAGCGAGGCTGAGGGCGAAACGAGGTGTTTCGACCGGCGAAGCGAGACGTAGTGTTATTGTATGAGATGACGTCAAGGCAGCGAAAGAAGGAGGGGGGATAAATGAAGGCCGAGTATCGGGGGGAAGTATAAAAGAGAGGAGACTATAGAACTCGACGTGTTTATATCGAACACCTGGTGTCTACCGCCACGCGTGCGAGCAGGTGGTATTATATACATAGTCTACTCGCAGTTTCTTCACACTTTTTATATCAAACTTTTGAAAAAAAGTGTATGGTTGTTTTCTAAATGTGTCGTATTCACAAACGTTTTATACTTGTGTCAACATAAAAGTACCTTACTTTTGGTTAAATTTAACTTTGACTTATATTTAGGGGCAGTAATATTTCGCGAAAAGATTTCGAGACAAGATACAGTCCAAATCACTGTAGGGTCGTCCAGTTTCTTTGATTGGCTAAAAAATGTTCTGGCCAGCGTTAACCGTTTGCGCACGAGAATCACGAAGGTTCAGTGTTGGACTTACTTAGTCCTGAGTGGCTGGGTCAAAGACGGACACGGCACCAGCAGCCAATGGAGGTATAACAACAGCTGAGGTGTGTGTATATAGTATTGAAGTCTACTGTGTGCTCCGATTTTTACGCGAAAAGTCACTGGCCCTACTTATATTTTATCCATAAATTATAATATTTCATTTATAACCAAAATGAATAAAGACAGAGAAAATAGGTGTGTTGGTAACGCCCAGTGAGAAATAGTTCTTATGCAAAATATCATTGCACTGAGTGCAGACGAATGCGGTGCGTTGTCCCTTTGGCGTGATTGCCTCAGACTTGGCTTAAGCTTCGTTGGCGCGAGGCGGAGGAATATCCTAGAGGTAGAGCTCGAGCAGGGGCTCCAGAGAAGTGCGGAGTAACGGAGAGAGGACGGTGGACGCAAGCGGCGGGGTCCGGCCAATCAGAGGCGAGTGTTATCAGGCGCGAGACGCGTGTCGCACACTTAATTAGCGGCACAAAGGCTCGCCGCCCGCGCTAATGAATGCGGTCTGTATTCGTCCGCGTCACCCAGATAACGCCACGTCCCTGCTCCCGGGGCGGTGCAAAGATCAGCCGTGTTCGCGCTCCTCGTGCTTGCTGCAGTCGTGGACGAGCTCCGCCCTTACAGGGGCAGCGGTGGCGTAGTGGCCCGGGCGCTCGCCTCCCACCACGGCGATCCGGGCTCGATCCCCGGCGGGTTCACTCCCGGATTCTCGCATGTGGGAATCGTGCTGGACGATGCCGCTTGCCGGCGGGTTTTCTCGGGGTACTCCCGCTCCCCCCGCCCTTGCATTCCAGCGCCGCTCCATTCTAGGGTCTCATTTCTGTCATGCCCGGGGATGACGGTAGCCTACGGGTCCCAGCTGGAAAAACCGTCACTCTGAGGGTGTTGCCTTGCCCTGGGTGCACTCCCCACACGCCATTATTATTATTATTATAGTTATACACCTGCAAGCTAGACTCTTCAGTCTTACGTACAAATATGCCGATACAAACTGCACATTGGTTGTCTGCTGTCACAGTGGAAGGCGACGATTGGGCCAGCGCTCCCCAGGAGCTGTGAAACACTGTGTGGACCAATGGCTGAAGTGTTACTAACACACGTTGTTTTGAATTCTAGCTTGTCCCGAAATGAATCCGTGAAATTTTCTGGTCTCTTACTCATTGTGTAGTCAACTGTTTATTCACACTTCTTGAATCAAAACTTTGAAAAATCGCTCTCGTGTGTGACGTGTTTGGTCGTTTCGTATATACGAAAAGTGTCACAAGTGTTTTACATTCCTGCTAACATAAAGGCATCTTAATTTTTATTAAATTTAGCTTTCACTTATACGTTATCTATAATTAATGCACATAAAGCCAGAGAGCAAATAGGTGCGTTGGTAATGTCCAGTAAGGAATAGTGGGAGAGGAAGAGTCAAAAGATTCGGGTGGCTCGTAACATCGAGGTCTTGAGAGCCGATGAGGGTGAAGTGAGGTGGGAAAGGAGCAGAGCCGCAATGCAAGGGCGGGGGAAACGGCAGATCCCGAGAATCACGCCTACCAGCGGCATCGCCCGGCATGATTCTCGCATGCGGGAACCCGGGAGATGACCACCACACCACCGCGGCCGAGCCTCCGGAAAGAAAGTACATTCCAGGTGGAGACGGAATTTACTTTCAAGACATCACGCACAATGGAAATATCATTTTAGCGCCCTCCAAATATCAAAAGACAACTTTTCCAGACTGCTATATCTCAGGATACACTGAAGAGCAAAGAAAAACTGGTACACCTGCTTAATATCGTGTAGGGCCCTCGCGAGCATGCAGAAGTGCCGCAAGACGACGTGGCATGGACTCGACTAATGTCTGAAGGTATGCAGGAGGCAATTCACACCATGAATCCTGCAGGGCAGTCCACTAATCCAATCTGCGCCAATTTGAGAAAGGTTTGCACGTCTGTCACGTTTAATGATTCTCGTCAGTCGTCGTTTGTCCCGTTCTTTCACTGCCTTTTTCCGACCGCAGCGATGTCGAAGATGTGATGTTCTACCGGATTCCCGATATTCACGGCACATTCGTGAAATGGTCGTACGCGAACATCCAAATGTTATCGCTACCTCGGAGATGCTATGTCCCATCTCTCGTGCGCCGACTATAACACCACGTTCAAACTCACTTAAATCTTGATAACCTGCCATTGTAGCAGCAGTAACCGATCTNTTTTTTTTTTTTTTTTTTTTTTTTTTTTTGGCTCTTCAGTGTATGAAAACCGGATATATGCGGAACTGCGGTAGTGACATGCGTTGAACTTTGCTACAGAGTCGCGTCTAATACAATTATAACGTCATCGTGTAAAGTCACGATCAGGTTATTCACCGATTGAAGATAGCATGCCAGTTGAGCTCCTTGCATGTAAAGGCGATACTGCTTTGCATACGCCGGACGGCGTGACCCTTAGCGCTTTATCCATTTTTTGCCTCACTCACACAAACGTGCCCATCACTAGGCGACCTCCTTAATGCCCGATAATCTTCCTTGCGGGCAAACTACTGCTCTGTGTTATGACTGGTTCATATAATCACCGAACACAAAACCTNGCCCGATAATCTTCCTTGCGGGCAAACTACTGCTCTGTGTTATGACTGGTTCATATAATCACCGAACACAAAACCTCCAACTTACTGGTAGAGATAACTATTGTTCGCGAAGATATCTCTTGCCACGGTGGTCTCCAAACCTCTGTGGTTTCTTAGTTCTTTGGCGATTGTGTGAAACAATGGCGGCTTTTACCAGGTGAATCACGCACGTTCAGTGTGATAGCAAGACGAGTCTCATTGGGCACATCAAACAAGGAAATAGCAGCTCACACGTACTGCAGTTAGGGAGGAAAGACATGTTGCAGACGTGTGCATTGGATGTTGTAACCTAACATGCTGTGCGACATTATCTATCAACTGCACATTCTTGTTACGTTTGTGATTGGGTCTCGTGTAGCTCTGAACGACTGCGAGCCAGTAAGTGATACGCAGTATAAAGTTTGAATCCANTGTTTGTGATTGGGTCTCGTGTAGCTCTGAACGACTGCGAGCCAGTAAGTGATACGCAGTATAAAGTTTGAATCCAGCACAAAGTAGTCCACTGGGAAAAAAAGTTGATCACGTGGGAAGCTGATAATTAGATTAGATGGTTTATAACGGGAAAAGTTGAATGTTTGCTAGGATTCAACGTACTGTAAACATGTCAGACAGTTATATTTTCTTATTGGTAGGGCCAGTGACTTTTCGCGTAAAAATCTGAGCACACAGTAGATTTCAATACTATTTACACACCTCAGCTGTTGTTATACCTCCATTGGCTGCTGGTGCCGTGTCCATCTTTGACCAAGCCACTCAGGACTAAGTAACTCCGACACTGAACCTTCGTGATTCGTGCGCAAACTGTTAACACTGGCCAGAACATTTTTTTAGCCAATCAAAGAAGCTGGGCGACCCTTCAGTGCTTTGGACTGTATCTTGTCTCGAAATATTTTCGCGAAATATCACTGCCCCTACTTATTGGCTGTTATGCATGTTTGAAGCTACTACCCAATTTCACTCCGCCAATGAGGATTCTGATACTATGAAGCAGAACGTTCGTGATTGTTCTGCAAACAACTTAGCCGAGTCAAAATGTTATGTTGGCCCAAAAATGTTTCGCGATTTTCCATNGTTCGTGATTGTTCTGCAAACAACTTAGCCGAGTCAAAATGTTATGTTGGCCCAAAAATGTTTCGCGATTTTCCATCATCTCTACTGATCGTAAATAGTTACACCTGATTTTCCTTAAAAGAATTGCTGTGTAGTTGTGTTTCAAAACACTAATTAAACAAAAACACGTCCACCGCTTCAGAAGTTCGAAGAGCAACCTGCCAAAATATAAATTCACAATGTTTTCCTTTTCGTTATAACAATAGGCATGCCAAATCTAAGAGATATTTTACACCTAAAATAATTACCATAGTCAATACGAAGTTTCTTCGCGCTTTTTGAGTCAAACCTTTGATAACTTCATGTAGGTATGGCGTGATTGGTTGTTTTCAAATATATATAATGTACTAGCAAACCGGCCCAGCTTCACCCGGGTACAATTGGGAAATGACAATTCATTTATGTGAAAACAGAATTATAAAATTTTACCATGTTGGCCTAGTTTTTAACTGGTTACGACAACCCAAAAGGAAAGAAATATTTCTTACCCGATACCAAGAAGTAGGGTGATGTTTCTGGAGTGTATCTGTGCAACTATCGCGTAGTTACCACATTTTCGCTTTCCAGCGTCGATGTGTGAAAATCAAAACGTGAGTTTCATCAAGTTGTAGCTTTAGAAAAAAAGTGTACCTAGGTACTAATTTTTGCGCTTGGCTGAGGGATCTTAATCGTTCGCCAAAGTTAAGCAACGTTCCCAGCGGCACACATTTGGATGTGTGACCGTTAGGTGACATAACATCTGAGCGCTTCCTGGCTTCGGAGGGCACGTTAAATATTCGGTCCCGGTTGTTATCGATTAATAGCAGTCGTTAAGCCATTTCAGAGGGTCCTTGGGCGGCCTGATAAACTCTGACACCAGAGGAAAAAAATATTTCGGTCATGTTCCCAGCCGTTGCAGAATTGCGTTTTGTTGTTTTTCCACAGGAACCGTACACTTTTCCGGGATAAAACGTATCGTATGTCCTATTCCAGGACCTAAAGTACCTACCTACCAAATTTCATCAAAATCCGTCCAGCCGTTATGGAGCTGAGTGGTAACAAACATACACACACACAAACTACACACACAAACACATACACAAACACACACACACAAACACACACACACAGACTTTCGAATTTATAACATTAGTAAGATCACAAGCGTTTTATAATTGTGTTAATATAAAAGTACATACTTTATTTTTCATTAAATTAATATTTTACTTACATTTCATTGATAAATTATAGCAATCATTTTATAATAAATATTAATAAAAATGGAGAAAATAAACGTGTTTGGTAATGTATAGTAAGAAATAGTTCTTATACAAAACATTATTTAACTGAGTGGAGTGGAGTGGAATTGAGTTGAGAGATTTGGGCGGCTCTTAACATCGAGTTCTTGAGAGCCGATGAGGGTGAAGTGAGATAAGTATGAAGCAGGGACGGATTGAAGAGGCGGAGGAAACGGGAGATCCCCGAGAAAACCCGCTGACCAGCGGCATCGTCCAGCACGATTCCCACATGCGGTAATCTGGGAGTGGCCCCGCCGGGAATCAAACCCGGTTCGCCTTGGTGGGAGGCGAGTAGTCTAACCACTACACCACCAACTGAGCGCACCCCACGAGTGCAGTGCATTGTTTCTCTTTGGTGTAGTTTTCAAAACTCGGTTAAGCTTTGTCTACATGAGGTGGAGGAATATTATGGAAGTAGAACTTTAGCAGGGCTTCAGAAAAACTGGAAGTATCTGTGGATGGACTAAAGCTGTTAATTTCATATTTGTTTATTTGCTGCGAAGCCTGATTTATGGCGAAAAGAGTTCCACGCAGTCGAAGACTTCAATAACCTACATTCTAAGGCTACATTCTAAGGAATCATTTGCAAATTTACTGCATCATTGAATACGTGTACTGAGAAACAGCGAGTTGTAAGTTTTTCTCACAATACATCAATGACGGCGTTCCTGCATTTGCTAAGGAAAAAGTCAGAGAATTTTGCAATCCCCTGTGTATAGGTTAAAATCTTCCATTAGTTACAGTTTAGGAAGTTTGCGAGACATTTTTATTACATTGTAGTACTGNCAGTTTAGGAAGTTTGCGAGACTTTTTTTATTACATTGTAGTACTGTCAATCAGTTTTTTTCTTTAATTCACGTCGTCGTGCCTTTATGAGAAGGCTTTTTGGTTCGTGACTGAGCCAATCAGAATTACGTTACTCCGATAAAGAATTATTGTGATTCGTAAGCGGGCATGAGCATAAGGTGCGTAGTAAATACAATTATCGGATTGCGTAAGTGAATCTGTGCTATAACTTAGATATATATTAATTTTTAAAAAGAAAGGACTTTTATGAGAATAAAATAATTTCGCCAATTTTATTTTAATCAAATTGCTATAGAATTTGCTAGACGAAGTATATACAAACATCTGAAAGCACTTGTTTGCATAAGCAGTATTCTAACCTCAAATCCAATCCATGTCGTTTATGATAGTCGTACTGGCGGGAAAGCAGTTCAATGTTGGGACACGGAGAGTTGTTTTGCACAACTATGATTGATCACTCTACCCCATATCCACTCTATATTATCGGAGTGACTTAACTGTGACTAGCCTCTTGTCACGTAATGTCATTTCAAGATGATACATAGCCAGCGAGCAAAAGGACGCGGCAAATGTGGTATTCAAGTCCGACCTACGGACAAATCTTGTTTCAAAGAGCAGGAAGCCCTTGCTGTACTCTGCAACATCCTGCTGTGTCAGGAGGCCTCTCTGAGAACATAACAATTGTCTATTAGCGTGGAAGTCAGTGTGGTGGAAACAGATGTATCGGAACGACGGCAAGACAATGAAGGTTTGACGCAGCGGTGAGCAGAAGTGCCTACGACACTAGAACTCTTAGGCTACACAACGTTAATGTCGCAAATTTTTTTTGCCAAAGAATGCGATTTTTCGCAATAGCAAAGAAACGTACAGGTTTGTTCATACAATTCGCGACAAACCTACGAACAATTCGCGAACTCATTGGCAGTTGCCGAACAAACGCAGTCGCATGCCTATGTGATCGCGTTGACAGAAGATTCGTCACTTTGCGTGCGTAGAGGTGAGATAATCGCTTATTCCGCGGACTCCCAGCACCACACGCCAGCGATATGGCGTCACCGTCCAGCGACATGTTGCAACGCCGCTCGCTAATCAGCGCCCGGCAACTTACTTGCCAGCCGGCAGTCCAACCAACAAGGAACCTTTCGCAGAACGTGGTAGTCGATCAGACACAAGGCGTGTTCCCAAAGCATCGCACAGCCAATCAGAGAACGTACGACCACGTCAAAAGAACTGCCATGCAATTCCGTCTTTGTGTATTTATTTACTGTGTGTTGCTGGCCGGTGACGCAATATCGCATAGATACTAGCATGGCAGTCCTCTCTCAGCTGCCAAAGCACTTCCGATCACAATGCACTATCAAAGGATCCACTTATATGAAGGAAAATCTCAAGATACAAGATTGTCAGTATAATTTCATCTTCCGAACCACATCATGCAGTTATTTATTTGTCCTTTGATTTCCATAAACAGTACTGCTGGTTATGGAATCCCTCATTTGCCTTTAGAAAACCTAGTAACCTTTGGCTTACTAACTTTTCCATAATTTTTCCCAGCACTGGCAATGTTGTAAGGGGTCTGTACGATTTTGTGTTTGTTGGGTCTTTACTTCCTCCTTTATGTAAGATCTCGACCTGGAAGTTTGTGGTGTTCTGTTGCGTCTGTCTTGGGCAACTTTCGTTAAATTCTATTACTCTTTGGTGCAGATCTTCCGAGTGTTCTTTGCGGTACATCTGGAAATTGCGCGTTAGTATCTCGTCGAATATATTTCAGTGGTCGTCCGCTAGTAAGTAGCATTCAGTTGCCATGCCTCGGTCGTCTGTGACACGGGAATTCTAATGTCTAGTTTTGGCATTAACATCTGCACAGATTATCAAGTGTTCCCTACACAGTACTCTAATCTATTCGCCCCATTTCTCAAGATAGACTCAGAAATCATACGACCACTGGAAGTAGGAAACAGCGATTTATATAAATTCTATTAGTCGATTCGCATGTAGCTTGTCTTGATTTGCAGTAAATGTGTGCATATGTAACAGTTAAAGGGAGTAGAGGTTCCTTAATGAATGTCGGAAATGACCACGATGCAAGAGCCAGGGGGGATGTAGGGTCGCCGAGTGTTGCGGACGAGTGAGGTGAGTGTTGTTGTGGGTTTGTTACAGCAGAACACGAAGCATTCGAAGCTGGAGAAGGCGGACATCCTGGAGCTGACGGTGCGATACCTGCAGAGGCAGAGGGCTCTCGGCTCAGCCGTGCTCAGCAAGTACCGCGCCGGCTTCCAGGAGTGCACCCGGGAGGTCAGTCCACCATCACTCAATCTGTAGTCTGGCAACTGTAGCAAGTCTTCCTTGGTATATGCTTCCCTTTCTGCCTTCTGCCGCATGTAGGTAGGTAGGTAGGTAGGTAGGTAGGTAGGTAGGTAGGTAGGTAGGTAGGTGGGTAGGTAGGTAGGTGGGTAGGTAGGTAGGTGGGTAGGTAGGTAGGTGGGTAGGTATAGGTAGGTGGGTATATTCTGTGATTCTGTTCTTTTCTTTTTTTTCATGATTGAACTACAGTTGACTTGCACTTTATGGATGTGAGCCGCTGATAAACAAGGAGCAATAGCGTGAGCTGATCATGTGCTATGTAGTATATATATATGTATAAGAAAATGCCTCTTGCAGAGGCAGCCAATAAACAACCGATTGTGGCTCCAGTATGTAGTACTATTTCGAAGCACAGCTTGTTGCCTAATGAATCTGCAAAATTTGTGGGTCTCTAGCAATCAGTAAATTACCACTAGTTTATTATAGTGGAGCACTGTTTAATAGATTCGATTATTTTGTACTATTTTAGTATTTCAGCTATAAAGTGGATTACTAGTTGCAAATAACTTATTTTGTGGTGTAGCTGTTTATTAATTTGGTTGTATTTTCTAGCCAGTATAGTCAGAGGACAAAGTATAATAATTTTCCGAGTGCTGCCACTGCCGCTGAACTTCATAAATAGAACCGTTAGTAAGAACACCCTATTTTAGCGAAGCGTACCTGTCTGGTTGAATTTGAAAACACTTTACCTCAAATCGACTTTCGCCTTTCGATGATTTTAATTGTTAAACACCTTAAGTGTCTGCCCGCGAATCACAGACTTTAATCACCAGGTGGTGTAACATACTTCTGATTGGCCCAGTCGAATTACAAAATGTATTCTCTTTAAGTCACGCAGCTAATAAATAAATGAAAACTATAGGTGTGCATGTAGGATGTTGAAATATATACTGCGGGGAATTATTTTCGTGAAAATCGGGTGTTCCTGACAGGGGTGTGTGATGAACTGTTGCAAGGTAAGCTGGTTCTTTCTCACTACTGTACATTCTTACTGCATGCACCATGAACCAATAACCACTGTGGAGCCTAGGTAGACTCTGAATGTATTTCGAACATTCNCGTGAAAATCGGGTGTTCCTGACAGGGGTGTGTGATGAACTGTTGCAAGGTAAGCTGGTTCTTTCTCACTACTGTACAACGAGCAGGCGAGGGACCCCTTACACACACCCTGTGGCATCAAATACCGAAGCACGTTTTAGTGGTGGTAGTGTGAACTAGTAAGGAGCAGGGTATAGCACAGAGCTAACACCAGCTTACCTTGCAACAGTTCACCACACACCACTGGTTCCTAACCATTCGACTAACACTGGGACTGGATTTTCAGACATGTTGCCTGTGGTGTTAGTCGGAGAGCTCGAATGTGTGTGATTACCTAGTGTGACCTTTACTTTGAGACTATTGGCCTTGAACCTGAAATCCCTGGCAGGTGAGCCGGTTCCTGGAGTCGGCGGAGCTGCTGTCGCCGGCGACGGGTGGCCCCCCAGTGACGCTGGACCCGCGCGTCAAGCAACGCCTGCTGCGCCACCTCGACAGCTGCGTCGCCGAGCTCGACCTGGACTTCGGCCTCTCCTCCAGAGACGGAGTCGCCTCGCCCACGCCCTCTCCCGTCACTGCAGAAGCGGACAGTGGCGCTCCAAGGCCCGACAGCTCCACCACCGGCGGCGATGAGAACAACAACAGCGGCCTCTCGGACAAGCTGTCTCCGAGCAGCAGTCCAGAGCCCAGCTCGCTTCTCTCTGTCGTGCAGGTGAGTCCCTACCACACACTCGCCTCCAAGACATGCTGCTTCTTGTCATTCCTATCCATCATCCAGGTAGCCTATCTCCCTATCAAGCAATCATCTGCAACACACGCTTCTCCTGCCTGCTGTTACTGTCTGTCGTGGAGTTTTGTCTTTACGCGCTGACCTGTAACATTCATCACACCCTGCCACTCTTGTCCATCGTGCATGTAGTCTATGTCCCTGCCACATGCTCGCGTGGAACATACACTACACACTGCCATTCCTTTACATCATGCAGGNGCATGTAGTCTATGTCCCTGCCACATGCTCGCGTGGAACATACACTACACACTGCCATTCCTTTACATCATGCAGGAGAGCATTTACACATACTCATTCCTACCTCTAAATCTGTACCCAGGGAATGCAGGGCCCTTGATGTACCTCTTCACGCTGTGTTCAGAATATCAGTGGCTACAGTAATCCCCCTCCCTCCCTTCATAACTCAGCTTATGAACACCGAGATTCAAGATTTCTGNGCATGTAGTCTATGTCCCTGCCACATGCTCGCGTGGAACATACACTACACACTGCCATTCCTTTACATCATGCAGGGGAGCATTTACACATACTCATTCCTACCTCTAAATGTGTACCCAGGGAATGCAGGGCCCTTGATGTACCTCTTCACGCTGTGTTCATAATATCAGTGGCTACAGTAATCCCCCTCCCTCCCTTCATAACTCAGCTTATGAACACCGAGATTCAAGATTTCTGNGAATATCAGTGGCTACAGTAATCCCCCTCCCTCCCTTCATAACTCAGCTTATGAACACCGAGATTCAAGATTTCTGGAGTTTAGGTCCTGCCAAGCCTTAACTTTTGTGTAAAATCAAAGCATTGAACCTAAATTGCATATTGTGTTGCACAAAGACATTCAAAATTCAATTCATCAGGCATTAAACTAACAATTCATGGTTCACTCACCTCAGGGACCTGCAGCCTTTCACTGGCTCCCGTCTTCGGACTGGTCATGCGTGATTTGGATGATCTAGTTACAGTTATTTTAGCTGTTAAGATTCCTCTTAGGGTTCTCCATGAACAAACTCAGTAAAATTCTACAATTATTTTACTATCTATGCTATAACTAACGAAGCTATATGAAATTTTCAGGTCTATGTCCAGAAGTTCTAGTTATCTTTTAATACCAGGCTTGGCCTCAAATTGTTATACATCTGTTTCACTTGTGTGATTGGACCATTAATGTGATATGCCCTAGAGGACCACGTGTTAGTGGAAAACACTAAATGCTGGTGTCGCCGAGTGTGGTCATGTTAGGGAGGGAGATCATTTCTAGCCTGAGCAACAGCCAATGCACAAATGACATTTTTAAGTACATAGACGAATATGCAGTCTAGCCTATTGGAAATATATACTACGAAGTGATAGTTCTCTAGTTATAATTAATCTATTTGTACAGAGCTGGAGAGTTCGCAGGTTCACTTCACGGTAATGCTACATCTAACAGTTCTTTGTATTATCGCGTGTGTCTCATTTGCATGTTGGTTGCTCCCCACCGTTATCGATAGGTCGATAGAGGCCCAGGAATGCGAATTAATTTGGCAACAAGCTCCCAGTCCATTATACATCCGAGCTATAGTTAGTTATTTACTGAATACTTCTTCAGTGGACGACATTTCATGTACTTCGCAACATTAAATAGATAGGCCCTTGTTTACCAATTGCTCATAGTTTTCCAAGTTGTGTATTAAAATATCTGTGATATAACCATAAAGTTACTTCAAAAGCATATGTGCTTCAAATCGATGCTATCACCAAATTCATTCGCAAAATTTCTGGGTATGTAGTAATATTGATTTCTCAAGTGTACTACGCTGCATCATATTCGATTATTCTACTGCTGGTATTTGTTACTGGTTGTCAGTCCTCCAGGGTGTCAAAAATCTCTTTTCCAGTTACAAACATAAAGCCAATATACAGTTTTGAAGTCAATTCTTTCACAAATACATTTAAGGCCTTCCTGAAGCCATTTAATTTATTTTGATGAAATATTATACAAATTATAATACCATACAAATATAGGCAATAACATGTGTTGTACCACTCTTATCTCAGCTTTAATTGAGTTACTTATTTTTCGTGCAGTATTTTGCAGACAACAAAGTAGTTCCACCAATCTTGGGTAAATACATTTTTGTCCCAATATTGTTATATTGCATATGAATATTCTTTGCTTGTTATCATTGGTCTGTAGCCACCCCAGTACCAAGTATTGTTAGTAGTGACAGTCAAAATCAGCAAGTGCATAGATGTGGAATAGACTTCGCAGTTTTGGATTTATTCAAGTTGCTTCTAGTTATTCTTTGACTGCTAATATAGTTATAAGACAATTTTTTTCTTAGTCTATTGTGATTAAATCCTTATTTTGTAGTAGGCTTCTATTCACTCTGGGTTTTTCATGGTGGCACAACTAATCTGTGGAGTAATTGTTAAATTAATGCAAATGTACAAATATTTAAAGTCTGCTCTGTCCACAAATGACTCCACGAATTGTTCCTGACTCTAGTTATAGGTGGAGGTATGTGAAGTTTGAAAAGTTTTTCGATGACAGGTTAGACTTCAAGTATATGTACTCTAGTGTTCCTTTTATGACTGGACCTCAGTGGTTTTGACACAACCTGTTAAAATGTTTATCTAGCAGTGAACAGGAACGAATAATGTGACTGTACCATATGCAACAAAGTCGAATAAAACAGAGCCTTGCACCGTAGCAGCGGGGCAATTAATAAATATTTGTGGTCCACATATGTAAAGAACTGAGAAGTCTGGACGCCTGCCAAATGAAATTCCGAAGTTCACGCACCTCCAGCTATAGGCTAATTGTCGAGAGTTGGCATGTGACCTTGGACGAGAGCAGGTAGGAGGGGCGGTGCAGGCAGGTGATTGGCCATGGGAGGAGCCAGCGGCATGCTCGCCCCTCCCCCAGCTGGCGCCCAAGGCCACAGGCTAGTGAAAGGGGGGCAAGGAGAGTGACGGGNGGGTGTCCAGCAGGTGATCCCATCTCGGCTGCCGGACGGGCAGGTGGTGTTCCTGCTGCCGAGCCACTACGTGCAGCTGGCGGCGGCGGCGGCCAGCCTGCAGCACCAGTCGCCCACCTCGCCCGCCACCATGTGGGCCGGCACCATCCCCAAGCCGCCCCCGCACGACGATGACTTCGAGGTGGAAGACGAGGCGAGGGCCAGCCTCCCACCTCCCGCCCCGGCGGACGACGACGAGGACGAGCCATTCGCCGACCAGCCCATAGACTTCACCGTGAGGAAGACGGAGCCGCCGGAGCAGTCCGAGGAGGATGGCGCAGCGGGGCGTGACGACGCCATGTCGGTGGACGAGTGCGACGACAACGACGACAAGGACGAGGGCCCCGTCTGGAGGCCCTGGTAGATGGCGACGGGGACGAGCCTTTCGCCGACCAGCCCATAATCTTCTCTGTGAGGAAGATGGAGCAGAAGCAGCTGGGGAGGACAGCACGTGGCGGTACAACGCCATGTCGGTAGATGCACGCGACTACAACGACGACAAATACGAGGGCTCTGTATGGGGGCCATAGTAGACAGTGTTACTTTCTCTTCCAGGCCGCTGTCCCTCAGAGATGCTCGCATTCCAGCACTGGCCAGTAAGACCCCTCCGGAACCCAGCATCACCGCCCATCCTCTGCATTCGCCTCGTGTTTATTTATGAGCTCATAGCTTTAGTAACATAGCAAGCATTCCTTTCTCTTTTTGAACAGTGGCTGATGATTTATCTCGTGGCGATATACAGTTACAGCCCTCTATTGTAGCAACCATACAAGACAGTAGGACGAAGTTTTCCTGTCCAAGGGGTGACAGTCTCATGTAAAGAATGACATCGGTGTACTGGTTCGTTGAAGATNTAGGACGAAGTTTTCCTGTCCAAGGGGTGACAGTCTCATGTAAAGAATGACATCGGTGTACTGGTTCGTTGAAGATAGTTCCTTATCACGGGTTATTCACTGAGTCTTGTACCGAAGCATGCAAGTTGGCTTGTTACTTACGCTGGTCGGTGGTTCTACAGGATGCTGATGGGCACACGTGGTGGTCGATGCTAGCGCCCCTAGTGGTGAANACTTACGCTGGTCGGTGGTTCTACAGGATGCTGATGGGCACACGTGGTGGTCGATGCTAGCGCCCCTAGTGGTGAAGTCCTCACCTTCCTTCGCTGTTCGTCGCGCATCAGCGTCGCTACCTCCTAGCAGAGTGTTTCGGAACACGTCTCTAGAACCCCACATGCCTAACTGTGTCGCTTCGCAGCAGTTGATCCCCACAAACTGTGCGCCATGGGGGGTGGGGGGTGGGGATACATGAAGCTTAGTGGACAGAAATGAAAGAACACCAGTTATTAAGGTAAACGAATACAAATGTCTTAGAGTCAAATAGTTATGTGTTTAAATGTGATCGGTGTATAATGCTAGCGCCTACGTTCCTCTGCATAGCAGCGCTTCAGTTTCCTCTGCTATTGGCACGATACGTAAGTTGCACACAGTAGCTGGATTGAGAATGGAACTAACTGTATCCACGAAAGTAGTGTGAGCATTGGGTCACATCTGGCGTTTCCCGCGACCTTTGGCGAAGAGTATGAAACCCACGAAACTTAATTCGCTAAACAGACTTGTTACTTTTATTATTTAACAAAATAAAACTGTTAACTTATTNTGAAACCCACGAAACTTAATTCGCTAAACAGACTTGTTACTTTTATTATTTAACAAAATAAAACTGTTAACTTATTCATGTTGATGAGAATTGTTTAAATTGCTGAAGTAGCTGTAACAGTTGTCCTTTTGAGTTGAGCAGACTTGTTATAATGTTTACATTGGATGTTATCTCTGTTGTCTTGTTTATTTGTTTACATGAAATATTCTCTGTCGTCTTGTCTAGACCCTGTTTATTGTTTATGTATGCTTACTAANATTGTTTATTTGTTTACATGAAATATTCTCTGTCGTCTTGTCTAGACCCTGTTTATTGTTTATGTATGCTTACTAAACGAAATGGACTGGAAAATTTCGTGACTTTATCCGACTTAAAATAGGCCTACTTCGCTCATTCAGGTCACTTTTTTTCATTTGGGCGTAGTTATGCAAAAAGATAAAACCCATATGTGTTACCCAATCGCTAATATTCAGTATCAGAAACTTTTCCACCCTCGAACTATTCGATTGATAACCACAAGTATCATTTATTACTGATTTCCTTTCCTTCCAAATTTTATTTTAATATCAGCGAAATTTCCTTTGTAAAGAAGAACCAAACCAAATGGATCTTCTTTGCAGACTTATTCATCGGTAATTATCTGAACGTGACCGTGGGTTGAATAATGGTTCCTATTTCACTTAAAAGGTGGTAAACGTGGGTTTGTTCTCTTTTTTTNTGAACGTGACCGTGGGTTGAATAATGGTTCCTATTTCACTTAAAAGGTGGTAAACGTGGGTTTGTTCTCTTTTTTTCGTAAATTCAAACGATTTAATAACCAACTAAAAAGTGTTCACCTTACCTATACTAGTGAAGAGCCGTANTTTTTTTTCGTAAATTCAAACGATTTAATAACCAACTAAAAAGTGTTCACCTTACCTATACTAGTGAAGAGCCGTAGGTTTTGTCCGCTCTGTAAGTTCGGCCATGAAAATGAAGGTGTGTACAGGTTATTGTCGTTAACGCCGTCGCCTACCTGAATAATTTCCGTATTTGAGAGCGAGAGGCGCGGGAGCGATTAGGGCGTCACTGCCACGTGCATCAAGTGCCCAGTCGCCTCTACGCACAAGAGACTGAACTGACGTGCAATGTTCTCGCTTGCGAACGACGGTGAGGTCTCAAAGGCCCGTCAACCAGCGACATTTCCCAGTCCTAAATTATTGCAGATCCTACCATTTCACGTTATAAAGCGGCACCAAGCTATACTCCAAAGTTCTCTACACTCGAGCAGAGCTCGCTTGTCCATTGTCTGCCGCCTCAGGCAGAACTCTTCCTCCTGTTACACCCGGTCACACGGAGTGAAGTTTCCAGAGTTCTGAGTGTTTGCTATTGGTCGTGAGCTCTGCAGATCGTACTACATGAGCGGAGGTCCAATAACACACGTGAAACTAATATACATCGTATGCCGCCTACCTTAGTATCGAACTGCATATAATGTGAAATGACAGGGTCTCTATAAATTATTGCCAATATTGCAGTTAAAACATATTAACTTAGTACAGTCATTTGGTTCGTGGACGCACTGGTTTTGTATCTGCCTACAGTCGGGATGTCAGTCCATAAACTGATTGACTCTCGTTATATATATATATATATATATATATATATATATATACAGAGAGAGAGAGAGAGAGAGAGAGCGAGACACACACACATACAAGGTGTTTTTAAACTCTGTGTTGAGATTCAAACCATATATGGGCTAATATAAACAAGAAAGCGCAGTAGAAAAATGTTAGGAACATTCATCTAGTATTTTAAATTGAAGTCGAAGTTGACAAAACAGCGCCGGTAGTCGGCAACTTCACGTACCTGCGTGCAGTACAAGTTGCATATCACGAAGGCGAACAGAACTGGCGGAGAGCGCCTGCGCATAGGCCACCATCACCACGAGGTACGTGGGTGCCGCTAGAGGTTGCTTGTTAGTAGACGCATGTCAAACTACATCAACAATGGGGATTAGCAGTAATGGCCATGTAGGGTCTGCACGTATTTACATAGTTGCCTATTTGCAGGCGCTTTCCGCATTACGCACCAGTTCTGTTCGCCTTCGTGATATGCAACTTGTTGTGCACGCGGGTACGTGAAGTTGCCGACTCCCGGCGCTGATTCGCTAACTTCAATTTGATTTTAAAATACTGCATGAATTTTCCGAACATTTTATTACTAGGGTTTGTTGTTTATATTCGCCCACAGATGCCATGGTTTGAATTTCGACGTGTAGTTTAAAAACATGTTGTATATAAATGTTTTTATTTTCATTTAGGAAATTCTGTTGTAGGCGAGTGTGCATGCGGGGAAATGTGGAGGGAAGTAGGCAGAATGTGTGATGCACTTAACGCTGTAGCTAGCTGTAGCCAACCCACCTTCGTGTCGTGTAGTCTAGCGTAGCCGTAGATCGGCGTGGCGTGGAACAGCGAGTAGGGCTGTGCGGTACGCCTTCTGCGACACCGTATCGATACGTGGCTCGCCGTCGATATCACAACAATTATCGACAATCTGAATATTATTCGGATTGGTATTGCCAGGTATCTAAATGGGAAACTCGATGTCGGTGCCTATATCACAACAATTATCGACAATCTGAATACTATTCCGATTGGTATTGCCAGGTATCTGCATCGCGCACCTCGTTAATAAGAGCAGCCAGGACGATAATATCGACGTGTTTTTTAATGCAAATGTTGAAAATAATTAAATACTGAACTCTCACTAGTGATCAATGAATTTCGGAAATTCGTTCAGTGGTAGGTTAGACTTGAAGCAGGAACGTTTAAGTGTTGAGATTATGACTAAGCCAAGGTCATTTTGCCATGCCCTAGACGACTCCGAGTCAGGGAGAAATGTAATGGGCGTATCATGTGATATACAACATTCATTATATACATATATGTAAATAAAAACAGAGAAAAAATAGGTATTATGGTAATGCCTTGTAAGAAATAGTTCTCGTGTAAAATATTATTACGCTGGGTGCCACGAATGCGGTGGTCGTCCTTTTGGTGTAATTTTGTAGACTCAGTTAAGCTTTGTTTGCACGAGGCGGAGGAATATCCTGGAAGTAGAACTTGAGCATGGCTTCAGAATAGTTGGAAGTGACTGTGAATTGACTATACGCAGTTCTCAGGAGGAAAATCTATCGCTATATGGCAGCAGCCAGTTAATATATATTAATGAGAAGTATCAGTTGGAGTCAGATGAATCCACGAAATTCACGAACCTCTCAACTATAGTCATCACCGGTATCGCTAATATCGTGATTGTGAAATATTAGCTACGTTCTGGACGGTGTCGCAATTGAGATATTAAAACCAAACTGTTCACTATCGCACAGCCCTAATAGCGAGTCTGTTCTCGACAAAGCAAGCTGTGATGTTGATGGTCGCTACAGACTTCTGTACGTAGGATTGCACTGTAGAGTACAGTCACATTAACTCCCGAATTAACTGCTGGACGAATTTAATAGGTTATTTACAAACGTAGTGCAATTTGTAGGCACGCGGTGTTGGAAACGCTGCAGAAATGGAATAATTCTGTTAGGTACAACTGCACGGAAAATGACATTTATCAGTTTTGGAGATGAACTTTGCCGACTGAAGATTTCATGACCCCTGCAGAGAGATTTCCAACACTTTCGTGCGAGTAAAAGTAGTCGAATAGAAATGCATTGTGCTCGTAGCCGTTACATGGCCAACATATTGGCGTACATCTGACAATTCCATTGCACTTGAGTAGAAATTGCACTGTCAGACTGCAGTCAATGTTAAAGACGACTGATAATTAATATTATGCTTTAATTTGTTATTGTATTTTTTCTTCTGAAGAGAAATATTGCAAAATGCGTGACGTTTGGAATATTGGTTAGTTCGTACAGTTTCAGTTCAACGTGTCATGATTTGGTTCGATGCATAAAATTCTGTAAAAAGTCCTTTTTTATGGATAGTGCTGAAGGTTTTTCAATGCATCAGTAAATCCACTGATACAGCGATGTAAAAATTTGTTAATGAAACATAATTTACCAGGAGCTTTAAATCCTGTACCTACTAAGTTCCTGTCAAAAATAAAAAAATAAAAAATGTTATGTACTTATTTAGGGACATGTCAGTTCCCTACACTGTGTATTATATTGTATAAGTTTGTTGTGTTTTTCCATGTAATTAAAGTCGCTACGTAGTGCTGGACCAGCGGAGAGAATTAAGGATAGGATTTTACATGTTAAATGGTTTGAGCCATGTCTCGGCCACCTTTCACAGTATCGCTTTCAAACAAAAAACACTTTGTGCCCTTTGAAGAGACCAACCATGCTACAAGAGAGCAAGTATAGGAGTACATTAATAAAAAATAACGTTTTTGTGTTTTTATTGAGTCTATAAAGCTTAGTTTACCAGTAATTAAATATTTTACAAAAATGTTTGTATAAATGTGGCCCGGGGTTTTTTTTTAAAGCGATGTCCTGAAAGGTAGCTGAGGCATGCCTTTAGGCTGTTCACGGTTAGTTGAGCACTTTCGAATGCAACCTTTGAAAAATATCACTGCCCCTACCTGCGCGTATTTTAACGGACACATCGACTGGCGTGCGCCCAGTTAAGTTGGCAACGACGCATGGAAATTAGCTCCGTTTCTTATCGTTGAATTGAAAGTGTTAGGTAATCAATTGTGAATACTGAAATATTTTTGATTTCTTTCTTATTTTTAATGCACGTGAGTGTAAAAAGAAACCAATTTGTAAAAATTTACTTTTCTAATAATAACGCACATTCATTTCGATCGAATCATGAATGAAGTGTTCAGGTTCACGACAAACGTTAATTTCACATATGGCGGAAGAACACACAATGCGTATAGAAGTAGCTCTTAAGTAGAGTTTCAAAAGTGCTCGTTTCAACGTGAACAGCCTTTAAAATAATTTAATACGTAAAATCCTATTCGTTATTCGCTAGGGAGGTCCAGCGCTAGCAGACGTGTTGTGTTTCATCTAAGAACGTTGTTTATGTCGCTCGCTGCCAATGATATGTACATTCATAAACACTCTAACTTACCCCAGTTGACTTCTGCGGGCACAGAACAGCCAAGTACGAGAAGCGAAACCACCTGGAACTACGTTCCTGCATTGCTACCAACATTATTCAGAGCACGCGATATCGTGCTCGCGTTAAAATATGTGTAGTTAGGGCAGGGGAAATTTTCTTCAACGGTTTATTTCAAGAGTCAGTAAGTGTTCCGCATGCCTGCCGAAATTCTGCACGTTCAAGGCCTTTAAACGCGTGAGCTGTAAGGTCGACTCTCGCTCACTCACCACTCGCATCATCGCCTCTGAGCACAAGATGCACAAGGCACCGGCGACGCGCCTCAGCGTGACTTTAAGCGGTCATCCTGTATTTGTATGTCATTCCTATAAACATAAAAAACATGATGCGTGTCGACAGGCAACTCTGAAAATTCTGCGTAGAAAATTTAGCAGCTAAAATTTATTCTGAAAACACCCGTTTTAGCCAAAAATTTCACGCTAAAAAATAGTTCTTGTAGTTGAAATAAAAAACTTGAAACTTTTCCTTCAGCACGAGACGTTTCTTAAGGCCCCCGCCTACCGGGAGTTTTTTCCGCGTTTCAGACCGAGAAGCACGGGGAGCGATAAGGGCGACACTGCCACGCGCATCGAGTGTCCCGTCGCCGCTAAGCGCAAGTCTCTGCAGTATTCTCGTCGCACTGCGTGTACCTGTGGGTCTTTCAGCGGCGATCCTATTNTATGGGACTTTCAGCGGCGATCCTATTATTTATTGCTAGAAAGTTTGTTAGTTTTGCATGTATCTGACGTGCATATTTTGAGATACATCGCTTTGAAAAATACGTTTTTAGCTACGTCGGAGTGCTCTAATGTGCACGGCGACTTGAAAGCACAGGCATTGTCTGAAATGTGAGTTCTTTTCGAAGAGCAGCATATTGGACGCTCTTTTCAAACTTATACAAAATAGTATTTCACAATCGAGTTTCCCATAAATATTTGAGGGAAATAATGCAAAAAAGAACTTCTTATAATATTTTATTTTAGCACAACTTTAGTGTAATTACAGTTATTTAAAACCTTAAAATCAAAACATTTCCAAGGGGAAAACCCCGGACCCCCAACTGTAATGTTGTCATTGGCGATTATTTAACTCTGTGCACGGCGTTATGATGACGGCTGATCGTCAACCCGCCCAGTATGTCAATACGAAGACATCTGCCGTAGAAACAACAGCACACAGTGCTATAGTTTGTTCACGGCAAACTGAGCGCTTTTGAAAGCCGGCTTGACATATACTTGTACGCACGTTGTCTGTGTGTTCTTCCGCCATACGTAAAATTAACGTTAACATTTCAAAAGTGGTCATACAATCGTATACAGCCTAAACATATATAAATGTAAAAAAAAAAAAGTGCACTCGTTTGTAGAATATGCTATAGCTAGGGGCAGTGATATTTCGCGAAAAGATTTCGAGAAAAGATACAGCCAAAAGCACTGTAGGGTCGTCCAGCTTCTTTGATTGGCTAAAATAAAAATATTCTGGCCCGTGTTAACAGTTTGCGCACGAATCACGAAGGTTCAGTGTCGGAGTTACCTAGTCCCGAGTGGCTTGGTCAAAAACGGACACGGCACCACCAGCCAATGGAGGTATAACAACAGCTGAGGTGTGTATATAGTATTGAAGTCTACTGTGAGCTCCGATTTTTACGCGAAAAGTCACTGACCCTAGATATAGCTAGAGTGTTATCACAGATATGTTAGTTCGAAAATGTTCGCCGTTTCCCAGTATCCCCCGCCTATCTCGTAGCTAGAAATGAGAGTTGGGCTTCTGTACTGCCGGATACTTGGCTGTTCTGTGCCCTAGCCATTGAAAGGCCTACCAAAGCGCTTGCTAGTTGGTGTGATTGACGTCGGGACCTTGAAGGACTCTCGAAAGGGATTGGCTGCGCCGGGACAGTTGAACCAATCGCGTGGCTGGACACTCAAGTCGGCGTGGCCTCCGAAAGGACTGCCAAAGTGTGCACGAAGAGAGGCCCTATTAGTGATATGTCGATTACCTTGAAACGCGAAACGTAGCTAATTGAGTTGCCCGTTATCTTGTAAATGTTGTATATAAGTACAAAATAAATAAATAATTATAGCAACACACCTTGTTTTATTCTACCAACAATACCCGAACTCCGTTGTGAAATTAAAAGGTAAGGACATAAGTCAGTAATCATTTTTACGATTCATGTTACTTAAAATATATACATATATGTTTGCTTATTTAATTATCTGAGAAGAGAGATTATATGTGAAATAATAAGATAGTACTGCATGATAATGATATCACTGGAACATTATATAACAGTTATGAATATTTATTTGTTATTTTACAATTACTGAACAGCTCAAAATAAAACTTAGTCCTTAAGAAATATTAAAGGGCAAATAGTGCTTAGAGCATATGATTAGTTATCAGCATTTACTCTAAAAAAAAAATAGTGCTAACAGAAAACATGAATTTTTATAAAGGTATGGAAACTAAAAAATAAAGTATTAAAACTAGACACATTAATTTACCTATGTTGTCCTCTATTTGAAATTATTTATTTTAGAACATTAATATTCCATCAACAGTCACTTTGGATGACGTTGCGAGGTCATAGCGCTCGGGTGAAAATATACTGTGTTTGAAACTCTGTCGTACTTTAAATTTTTATTTATAACAACAGAAACTATTTAATGTACGTAGAGCCATAAAAATATTAAGTTGCACCAACCAAATTTTACAGTTTGCGACAACCCATTAAGTACAACAAAATAATTTGGTTTCAATATTAAAATATTTAACTGTCCATATACATACAATTACTTCGGTTGCGCCAAACAAACTTTGTTGAGAGATCAATCCTAACATGCACAAAGATCAGCAAAAAGGGTCAAATAGATGCCCAAAGAGAGATTCGTCCTGGCCTGCATAAACAGGGATAAAATAGATGCCCAAGAGGGATCCATCCTGACATGCATAAACAGGGATAAAATAGATGCCCAAGAGAGATCCATCCTGACATGCATAAACAGGGATAAAATAGATGCCCAAGAGAGATCCATCCTGACATGCATAAACAGGGATAAAATAGATGCCCAAGAGAGATCCATCCTGACATGCATAAACAGGGATAAAATAGATGCCCAAGAGAGATCCATCCTGACATGCATAAACAGGGATAAAATAGATGCCCAAGAGAGATCCATCCTGACATGCATAAACAGGGATAAAATAGATGCCCAAGAGAGATCCATCCTGACATGCATAAACAGGGATAAAATAGATTTCCGAAAAGAGATCCATCCTGACATACACAAAAGTCGGCAACAGGGATCAAATAGACGACGAGGAAATAAAAGTAAAAAATAATTCAAACAATTACTCACAAATTACAGTAATGTCCAAATTTTAAATTTTAAATTTTATTTCTAAATAGAACTGAAATACCTAAATTATTTGAATTTGAAATCCAAGAAACTGTCATAACGTTCTCTTATACATAATACTACATTATATACTCCATAAAACATATTACTGGTATCACAAAAACACTAAATTACACCAAATCAGAATTTTAATGGAACGAACACACATAATAAATAGAGACTTTATAATTTCACATTATAATTGAGAACAAAGGTAGATTGTTTACAACTATGTGTTATTTTGATGTGCATCATTGGACCTCGTGTCATCCTACATGGGCTGCAGGACTCACAACCAATAGTAAAGACTCAGCACTCTGGTAGCTTGATTCTTTTTTATCAGGCGCAACAGGAGAATGAGTCCTACCTGAGGCGACAACCAATGGAAAAGTTAATTCTGCTAGAGTGTGTAGATGTCTGTGGAGTCTAGGTTGATGCTATCTTATAATGCGTAGAGGCCTGAAAAATTCGCAGATTAATTTCGGGACAAGCTAGAATTCGAAACACGTGTGTTAATAAACCTTCAGCTATTGATCCACACGGTGTTTGACACCTCCTGAAGAAGGCTGGCCCAATCGTCATCTTCTACTCTGACAGCAGACAACCAACGTGCAGTTGATATCGGCATATTTGTACATAAGACTGGAGAGTATAGCCTGCAGGTCATTGAACTCGCGAATTTTTCTGGTCTCTAATAATGCGAAATGTTAGAACCTATAATTATAAGCAGTCTTGTAAATGCCTAAAGTTAGTAAGTGCACAAAATCTTAAAAAACTTAAAATCTTGTACCGTGGTTATTTTAAATTTTTTATGACATGTCTTAAAAAAGGGCGAAGTAATGCCAAATCACTTGGGGTCAATGGATATTCAAGCCACAATCAACTGAACGGAAAGGACCAACACAACACAAATTACAGTCTGAAGCTCCTAATGTGCGCGGGTGCAGTACACCTGGAGGCCAGAATTAAACCTCTTCAGGTGAAAGATGTGAGTTGCGTGCTTAGGATCTGCCAGCGTGGAAGTCACAGGGGCAAATACTTGCATCTTGTAGGTACCACACCATCTATGTATGTGACAACTTTGCCATTCCTTTTATCGACAACATATCAGGGTGAGTTCAAGTCACTAAGCAGACTATATCACTGGTCTCAAAGGGAATATCAACACGATCCCTATCGTATTGAACACGCGTCTTCTTGTGAGACATTCTCAAATTCCTGGCTGCTCTTGTCCATGTTTCACTAATGTGCTCGGCATCGTTTGGAAGAAGGTCGCTCAAACACCACTGGATAGGCAATGAAGTTATTGGAGATATAAGTTTACGATTTTACATGTACGTGTGGTTTTTCACAGAACTTGACGTGTTCTTTCTACGGGACCAAACAGGTACGAACGAACCGACGAGTATTTAAAATGCCGACATTTTTGTAAATTTGCTCGCATATTAAACAAAAAATGTATGACGGTAATTCTGCTCCGTGCACGAGGGATGGATCACACCCGCCCTGTGGGACAAATTACATGCGGCCTGAAATACTGTCTGATGAAATAATACTAGGGGTGTGAGGGTTGCAGAAGTGTTCTTAGCGAACAACATGCTGTGATGAGCGATCCATGGAAATTCCCCCCCCCCCCNCTGCTTTGTTGCGCATCCATGGATGACTGCATGTGCTTGAACTGATTGTGCGATTGAATGTGTGATTATGTGAATGTGCGTGCGTTTGTCATTTTCACATGCGAATTTAGTTATTTTTCTTTTTTTCCTAATCTAGCGAACGTGTTCAGATCCCGAGTTGGAAAAGTAGGTATCTTGAAACAGTATAATTATTTAATCATGTAAATAACCTTGTTTTCCAGCGAGCGGCTGTGTGCGCTATTTCGTTTATTTGTTATTCGGTGGCGATTTTTTTGGAGAGCAAACATTTACATTTTTTTATCCCTTCATGAAAAACCTTTTCAATATTGGCGGGGAAAAAATAATTTTATTTTAATCATTTTGCGTGCGGTTGCATTTAATCCATGACTTGTCACCATGTAGGTTATGACCACAAATCACAATTGAGGTTAACTAGCGAGAAAAATGTCTGCTTTCTCGAGGGGGTTCGTGGTGCTTCTTATAAAGAGTTTTTAAGAGGAAATAAATAGTCCGCCCTCGCGATTAAAGTAGGCCGCCGATTGGTCGGAACGAAGGTTTCCGAAAACACCCGAGTAATTAGCCAATGAGAAACATTGGCGGAGCAATTAAATATATTGGAAGGGGGAGTGGAGGGGGACAGCGCCAGCAATGTAAAACAAATAACGAACTAAAAAACCAAACTGGCTGTCGAACGAAGGTGACAGACAAGCTCCAGTAATGTATAAACAAATGACAAACGAAAAAAAACCATGATGGCAGCTGTGACGCCTACCAATTGGCGAACTGCACCGACCAAGACGGCGGATGGCTGCACCTACCACGATGGCGGACACTGGCTGTGACTCCTACCAATAGAGCGGACTGCACCTACCAAGATGGAATAAGTATGGGTGGAGGGGGATGTTGGGGACCTCCGGAAATTTAAGTATTACAATTTTTTTTTTAAATAAATTTCTTAATAATTTTTAAACATATTTTTTTATATTTGTAATATATTTTCTTATATTTGTAATATATTTTTGAAATTTTTTTTTTAATTTTTTTAAATTTTTGGGGTTAAAGGTCAAGGTAATATGAACCCAAGATGGTATACAAGAATGGGGTTGGGGGCCGGAATGACAGAGCACGAACAGCGCCGACGCTCCGAACCCCCAGCCCCTGGCGCCAAAGACGCCATTTCTCCTCTACTTAAGTCGCCCCGAGTCACTCACAGCAGTTCTGTGCACCTCCAGTGAGCTACAGTGTGCAGTGCGCTCGTTCTCCAATGATTACTCAACATTTTCTGCGATGACGATACAGGACAAAGTGACAAAGTTTAATGTCAATAAGAGAAAGTTGGTCCTATTAAAACGGAATGGATATTTGTGCTCAATTCTTATCTTTAAAATCATTTTGAAATAACAGGAAAACAGCATTTTTAATGCAGTTTTTATAGAATTATCAATTAATTTTCAAACAACGTCGAACACTAGGACCCTTAATTAACACTTTACCTCCTTTACTGTTCGATCAGAAATAATCTACGTGCAATAATCCCTGCATGATCCTCCGAGTCCTGACAGACTGCATCTGATTTTACTGGCATGCTCTTAAGATGGGAAATTGTTAGGCATTTTGGATTTACAAATATTTTCCCCGTTACTTAATTTCCAAGCTGAAAATATAAAAACAGCAACGACATTGGGAACGCCATCAAAGTTTTTTTGAAATCCATATTTTCTCCTGTTAGTCTTGTCGCACATGGAACTACATTCGAAGGGTCCGTCCCTCATTATTTAGCACATTTTGTCTAGCATGAAGAAATGCGGATGCGAGTAAACCTGTGCAAACTTAAGAAATGCTGTTAATTAGTCCAGCATGTCTCAACGTGCTAAAATGTGCAATATTAAGGCCAGAGGTGCGCTGTAAAAATGATCCCAGCTCGGAATCATGTTATATTCAAATGACATGCTCACTAGAGTGTACAAATGTCTGTTACCGCTCAGGTAGAGTGTAGGGAGTTAACAAGTAAGTACAGTCTCGGGGCAATCCTGGAGACTTCGTAACGTCCATTACAGAACACCGGCACTATGCCGCATCACAACTAAACAAAAGTCAATGAAAGCGAAACACCACCAAATACCATAAACTATTTTTATGAAGGCTTTTTTTCCAACAGTAATTACAACCACAAATCAAAATAAACCAATATTTGTAGCATAATTGTACAAAATTTATTTTGTAATAAATCCAAAAAATTAATTTTAAATCAGTTTTTTATATTAGTTCAAGCCATTAGCAGCACTTAGCTATTTAATTATCATGAACGAATAACATTTTAATGTCCATACTTTAAAAATCCGTAGTGAACAAAACATTGGGTATTCTCTGCCGAATAACTCAAAATAATAAAGTTTAAAAATTATACAACGTGCACGTATTAATAAATGGACTGTATAAAGTTTAATTAATTTTAAACAAAAAGTATAGTATGCACCTGTGGCTTTAGGTCGTAAAGATATATAAATAAATCAATGACGAAGGTAATGTGTACGGCTTAAAATGCCAGTGAGAAGATATTTGAGGCCAAAAAGAACCGCTTGCCTCTGGTACCGAACATGGACGATCCACGAGCAGACGCCCACTTGCGTATTAGTTTGAAACGCCCAGTCGCGACAATGGATCTGCAGCTTTCGTCCACGCTAGAGACCGATAAGCGCGGAGGCGATAAGGGCGACACTGCCACACACATCAAGTGCGCCATCGCCGCTAAGCGCAAGGCTCTCAACTGCGTGTACCTACGGGACTTACAGCGGTGACGCTGTTATTTTATTGGTGGAAAGTCTGTAGGAAGGTCCAATGCAGGGCCCTAGAGTAGTTTTGTATGTATCTGACGCGTGCATCTTGAAGTACAGCGCTTCGAAAAATCCGTTTTTGGGCCTTTTTTAAAGTTCTATGAAATGTTTGTAACATGCGTGACGTCTTGAAACCACTCGACAGCCATCGTATGAAGTTTGTGTTCTTTTCGTAGATCAGCACATTGGAAGAGCGTTTAATAGTTTCGAGGAAACGCGAGTACCTCAAGCACTCCGTAACGCAGTTCAATCGCCAGGTAGGCGGGAGCCTTGAGAGAACTGCGTACGGAAACATTTCTTGTGAAATCGTTGTTTGCGCGAATACGCGTATCTCGGTAAATAAATGTTCTGAAAATACGAATTTTTACCAGAAAGGTAAAGAAAACCGTTATCTATGTCCCTATCTTTTTACTTTTATCATATTAAGTGTATTCATGGAGCAAGAAATTTGTGAAAATTGTCAAATATCTCACTTTTAAAGCTTGCGTATGCAGTTTCCTTAAGAGATAACAGAAAAGTACGACTATACGTAGGGGCAGTGATATTTCGCGAAAAGATTTCGAGACAAGGTATAGTCCGAAGCACTGTAGGGTCGTCCAACTTCTTTGATTGGCTAAAATAAAGTTTTGGCCCGTGTTAACCGTTTGCGCACGAATCACGAAGGATCAGTGTCTGAGTTACTTAGTGGCTTGGTCAAAGACGGACTCGGCACCAGTAGCCAGCGGAGTTATAACAACAACTGAGGTGTGTATATAGTATTGAAGTCTACTGCGTGCTCCGATTTTTACGCGAAAAGTCACTGGCCCTAACTATACGTGTGCCGTTGAATCTGTGGGCTTCCATCGCGTGTAATAAAGTGCCACTGTTAAAGATCTATTTTGAACACTACTGACATTGAGTAAAGATATACACACTAGAGCAGCCATGGGATAGGAAAAAGTCTGACCAGTTTGTTATGTTAGTTCTTGGGATGATTAAGAGGAGCGCTAGTGTTCTCGACTGGGAGTTAGCAGGCAGCAGACGACGCAACAGTCGAAATACCTCGCCACCCGTGCGGTGTTGCCAGTTCCGCAGCTGGCAAAAGAAGGTCGACACCCCTGGCCTTGGCTTGCCCACGTGTTCGTTCACGTTCTGCTAAAGGCGAGCCTGTCACACGCGAGTAATCAGGTTTCGTTGCAGTTGTGAATATCCAACTCATAATTTACTAGTGTCGACCATGGTATGTGTTTCGTTTCTGTCGTAGAATTCTGTATTTGCAGCGATATTAACTACTATTTGGTTTTATTTACCTAAGCGAAAATTAATAATCAAAAATATATAACGGTCATTGTTTTTAATTCTAATTTATTATTTTACTGTAGATTAGGCGTTCATGATAAAATACGAGTACTTTTAGAACTTGCAATTAAAAATTTTATATTAATCAGGAATTATGTCATACATCATAGTAGCATTTTCATTCCGTTCTTATGTGAAAGGAAATTGGCAGGAAATGATTGTTCACTAGTCAAGAAACTTGTGTTAGACGCACGAGATCTACAACGTGACTCAGTGTTTACAGTTTCGGGTTGTGATCTACTACAGGGGTGACTGTTCGTAGAAATAATCAGTACGTTACATTTGTAGATTCAAGTGTCATTAAGGCTGTGTCCGAACCTAGGAATGCACTTATGTATTCAAGCATATTCCACTCGGCTCGTTACTTGATACATTCCGACACTTATTTGCATCCGTTACAGCAACTAGCCAGCTGATAATATTCCGAACAGGCATTTTGACGGGAAACAAATTCTGAATCCGTGCTGGAACGTAAGCGTATAGATTTAAAATGATCAGCCCAGTAGGAGCTGCAGCTGAAATGGGCATGGCAATGAAAGTGTTGCTATTGATCAATCATGGAAACTTTTTCAAGAAAGGAATTAATAACTATTTGACGCAGTAAACGCAGTTATCTATAATGTATTATTAAAACTGGTAAAAACTAGAGGTAAATATTTTGATATAACTTTTACACTCATCCATGCCTTGCCTTGTAAAAAAATTGGCAGCGTTCTCACTGCCCTGCATATTAACCATAAAGTCATTGCTACTCCCAGTTTATAACAAATCACGAAGAAAACTGGTTATGTTTATCTTGGCTCTTCTAGATCATTAAAGGTTGAAGGGTATACACTGTTAAGAACCTTTCTTAGTGGCTTTTTTCGAAAGTTAATGCCTCTATACAAACCTTTAGAAAAATAAATATTAGGAATAACAATTACGAACTACATATAAATAGCTTTTCGAAATAGTAGCCAATGGGATGTAATGGCGCGAGACGTACGCACATTGGTTTCCCCGCGTACGTGCGTGTGTCACTTCCCGAGACATGTGCAACATTGACGTACTTAGACGAATGCGAACGCCGTATGAGTGTGCATCTCATTAAGCAGAAAACCTTATGCATACTGTTGGAAGGACATCGCTGATCACGTACAAAGCTCAACTACAACATATGTTTGTTTTAAAGCTACAACACAATTGTAGTCTCTGTAAGATCCGTGTTTACAATAATGATGTGCATTAGTGGTTATTGTCTGAAAAGCTGGCAGCTACGTGTGTTTACAGTTACACGAGTTTAACACAGCACACCGTTTTATATTCTACACTGAAGCCTCGAACTCATAAAGGTGCGAAAAACGTTGACACTGAAGTTATTATCACCAATGTTAACACTAACGAACGCATGAAAACTAGACATAACAAAGAGAGTTGCAATATTCTGATTCAGACTGCATTACAAAATACAACTATTTCTACACTAAACATCAGTTGAATGCACTGACTCGGTGCCAGTCGCTAACAGTTAAGTTAAATTTTACGACAAAAAANTCTACACTAAACATCAGTTGAATGCACTGACTCGGTGCCAGTCGCTAACAGTTAAGTTAAATTTTACGACAAAAAAATTATGCATTAAGAATTATACACTAAGACTTATCTGTCATACGGAAACACGTCTTCTGTACTTGCAGTTTCTAATTTTGTTCAAATTCTTAATTCTAGCCAATGGAAACAAGAGGCAAGCCTGTTATGTTTACCTTTGTTACTAACCAAACTTTGCATTTCACAACCACATTTAAGCAGATCATACTTCAAAGCCGACATTTTCTATCAGAGAAGCTTATTTTTTGTACAAATATAACCGTTAAAACGTGCACACACACGACGTTTTAATCTTGTTAGTAATTAAATTGCTGTAAATAACAGTTTCCCGCCAACAAACCGTCNTCTACACTAAACATCAGTTGAATGCACTGACTCGGTGCCAGTCGCTAACAGTTAAGTTAAATTTTACGACAAAAAATTATGCATTAAGAATTATACACTAAGACTTATCTGTCATACGGAAACACGTCTTCTGTACTTGCAGTTTCTAATTTTGTTCAAATTCTTAATTCTAGCCAATGGAAACAACAGGCAAGCCTGTTATGTTTACCTTTGTTACTAACCAAACTTTGCATTTCACAACCACATTTAAGCAGATCATACTTCAAAGCCGACATTTTCTATCAGAGAAGCTTATTTTTTGTACAAATATAACCGTTAACATGTGCACACACACGACGTTTTAATCTTGTTAGTAATTAAATTGCTGTAAATAACAGTTTCCCGCCAACAAACCGTCTNGTGCACACACACGACGTTTTAATCTTGTTAGTAATTAAATTGCTGTAAATAACAGTTTCCCGCCAACAAACCGTCTGCTGTGTTCTGATTGGTCGTCACCACACACGTTTCACTTAACATATAAAATACAACTATTTATTTCAATGCTTGAGGAAATCCCAACAACGCACACGTCCCGCTAAGACCCATTGGAAACCAATACACGAGGTACACACACTTTCGTTTCTATTACACACGTCTTTACGCATACATTTAACGCTTACATTTTCTATTGTAAACGCAGCTTTACCTCAGACTTCGCAGACTTACGCTAAATTAAACGTGCGGGAGTGGTGAGAAACTTTAACCCAGGGGAAGCCAACCAACGTTTACGTTTACCATATCTAATAGATGAAATTAATAGTCCTATAATAACTTCTAAAGCAGTAGGACATCAATGATACTGAACTTATGAATATTCAGATTTCAATAATACAGAATTTGATTTATATACAACAAATATAGAAAATATTAATGAATTACGACTATTAGACGTAGATAATCGAATAGTATTACCTTCTAATACATTTATTCGAATAATTGTAACATCAACAGATGTTATCGACTCATGAACATTACCATCATTACCACCAAATATGAATAACGTATTTTTTATTTTATACAATAATAATATTAACAATAACTATATCCATAAATATATATATAATCTTCCACATAAATCAATCAATATCAATAAATGAGTCCAAGTTATTATTATTAATTAATATATTATCTATTATGTATATCTTGGGTTTAGGTATATCTCTAGGTATATCTTGACTCAATGGCACTGTACAGCAATTAGAGGGACACACTTTACACTGTGCACGTAGGGGCGATGAGGCGCTAGGGGCGCGTGTTAGTGTCGCCCGTATCGCTGCTTGACCTTGAACGCTCTCCTACGTCGTCCCCTCTCAGTGTCCGTAACAGAGTCACCACCCACCTGGGGCGTGTATCGGCGCCACCTACGTGTGTGAACGACGAGGAGTGATCCTGGTGCGCTGTGCCGTGTGGTCGATGCCTGACGTCGCTGTTCGCTTCAAGTACGTATTGTGTTTCGTGAGCTGCTCTCCAGGAATTGCTTACTTCCCGTGGCCGGGTTGCTCTGCATCGTCGTGTTACCTCGGTGGAACACTTCAAACTGATTGGAAGGAGAAGCACCGCGGCTCCAAGGAGGTTCCTCCACGTCGGAGTGGCGGTTGCAGACCCCCGACTATATAACGCTTCTCAAACACGACGATGACGAACACCTTGGGCAGGTCACACGATGAGGTCTCTTTACTATGGAAAGATTAGATTAACCTTTTTTATGAGGAGAAAATAATATTGTAACTTTTTAATGTAGGGTTTCAAGTTAGGATTTTTATTGGTAACAAAAGATAGGTACTTATTTCTGCATTAACTTTACGTATTTTCGTGAGCTTTCCCCATTATTATTAGTGTGTTGTTTGTAACTTATTTTAATATGAAAGGGAAATAAGGAGAAAAGTAGTAACTTCTGATCCAGGGTAAATTTTGCTGCCTCTGTTTTTTTTATCGTGCCTAAAATCATTGTTCAGCATGATTATTCTGTGATACTACCTTTTGTAAGGCTGTTTAAAGGAATGTTTTGAATATTGGTGGTATAGTATGTTTTTAATATGGGGAAATGTTATACAGTATTGTAAATGAGGGGATAAATTAATATTACACATTATATTATTGTATATTTTTAAGCAACTGATAATCTTTTTGAGGTGGAGGATTAAAGAAAAAAGTGCCCGTGAAAATATAATTGGAAAAGTATTTTGTATTTGGTTCAGTCACCCAAGTGTCTTAATCATCATCGACAAGCTATGAAGTTTTGTTGAGTATTGTAAACTCCGACTAGTAATCACGAGTGAAATGTTTGCGGAGGTGGTGTATGTTTTGTGCTTGTGACACCATGTTCGTGTGTTTCCTGGAAAACCACGGCAAACTGTCGCGTGTACGCGTTCTGAATGACAACCACACAGGAACTCACTGCAGGTCATCTCAGTGCCTCGCGCCCAGAGCATATCACACAGGTAAGGCCAATACCTAGAGCTAGCGATTTTTCGCGAAAAAAAATTCGAGTACAGGGCAGACCTCAACACTGTAAGCACCCAACAGCAGTTTGTCTATTGCTTTTTGGTTGCTGTCTGCTTGAGAAGTTGTTTATATATTTGACCTGGCCACTCAGGATTCGGCAACATCGGCACGGCTCCTACGTGATTCGTGTGCAGACATTCAACAAGGTTCAATAGGTAGGGGCAGTGATATTTCGCGAAAAGATTTCGAGACAAGATACAGTCCAAATCACTGTAGGGTCGTTCAGCTTCTTTGATTGGCTAAAAAAATCATTTGGCCAGTGCGCACGAATCACGGAGGTTCAGTGTCGGAGTTACTTAGTCCTAAGTGGCTCNCGAAAAGATTTCGAGACAAGATACAGTCCAAATCACTGTAGGGTCGTTCAGCTTCTTTGATTGGCTAAAAAAATGTTTTGGCCAGTGCGCACGAATCACGGAGGTTCAGTGTCGGAGTTACTTAGTCCTAAGTGGCTCGGTCAGAGACGGACACGGCACCAGCAGCCGATGGAGGCGTAACAACAGCTGAGGTGTGTATATAGTATTGAAGTCTACCGTGTGCTCCGATTTTTACGCGAAAAGTCACTGGACCTAAAGATACGTAAGCGAGCATACAGAGTTTTGAAATATGACTTGTCTTGAAATCTTTTTTGCGAAATTTCACTACCCCTGTCAATAGCTAGTTGGGCATGTGGAGTATTTTATAAATGTAAAAAAAAAAATGTTAGGTAAACCAAGAATGTAATTGAGGGGNCACCCAGATACTACGGTTTTAATTAGGCCTTGTTTCCGGCCGCACGCGCCACTGCGCAGCCCTCAGCGCGCACGTGCCGCCCTCCCCTCCTTCCCCTCCGCCGGGCCACGCCTGGTCGGCACGCGCCGCCCCGCCAGCGCAGAGCAGTGGCACATACAGAGGCGCGGCTGACAAGCTCTCCTCTTGCTCTCGCTTCGCGGTTCCATTTGGCTCGACGGGCTGCGCTGCAGAATCTTCTGTGCACTCCTGCCTCAGTTAGTTGTTCATTGACTGGACTGATGCTTGGGGACATGTTCCGATACCCTACGGGTTTAGTCTATTAACGGTTTCTTCGCACTTTTTTGAATCGAACCTTCGAAAAATCACCCTTTGCATTACGTATTTGGTTGTTTGCTAAATGTTTCATTATACATAAGCATCACACGCGTTAAAAAAAAAAAACCATAAAAATAAATTTAATTTTAAAAACAATTATTTAAAAACGGTTTTATTCTAACCATCGCCAATGTACCTCTTTTCTCTTCGTTTTAAGTTCTTATTACGTATGCAAAGTAGACAAATATGATGTAAGTGATAGTTGCCTTTTGCGAAGGAAAATAGTTATGTTGATGTGATATTTATTTATTTATTTGTTTTTCGACTTTATACTGGCGTGGTTAAGGCTTCAATGCCTTCTCTTACACTTAACCAGGTACAACGTAATGTACACATGCGTAAACATAATGAGCATGACAGAAATATACTTAAATGCTTAAATTAACAAGAGGCGAAACAGAAATGTTATAGCTCAAATAGATTAAACTCTAAAAATGGTTTGTCGTTTCCAATTATGTACATATATTGAGCAGGACTAGAGACAAGGAAATGTTTAAAGAAAAAAACAATAGCACAATAATATGGATCTACAATAGCACAATAATGTGTATTATAACCCACTTCACGAATCAAAAATATAAATGTGCAGAACCTACAAGGTAGCTGAGAGGAAAACAAGAAGTTCAATCTCAAAGCAATAAAATAAATAAACAGATCTATAATAACCACTTACAGATTAATACAAAATGGATGCAGCAACTCCTTGAAATAAATTGACGAATCGACAGCAACAAATTACACATTTATTAAAGTGAATATATACATAAATAGGTTTTGCTAGGTCCTACCAATAGTTAACGGGGGAAAAAAACTAAACAAATTAAAATGCTACGGAATAATGACATAGGAAACAAAAAAACATGTTATTCAGGCGGCGAAATGCAAAGTATTTATTCATAAAGTTTTGAAGATACTGCGAATAGACGGTTGATTACAGTACGTTGCAGCAGCTGTTCGCACGTAATGTGACAGACATGTTGAGCACGAGAGCAGAACGAGGCTGCAAGACGCAGGAGACAGGAGGGAGCTACGAACAAGTACGGTGCGAGTGAGTGCACACGCGGGCTGCCCTGGTCACGCGAGGCGAACGGATAAAGCGGCGCGTGGGAGTGGCAGGGCACGCCCACCCGAACACTGGCGCGGCGTGGGTGCACATGCCGCCCGCCGCACACACTACAATTCCCTGCTCTGCTTTCATTTGTCACTTTATTATTAGTCAAAAAGTTAGTATCAAGTAGTATGCATACTTCGAGTTGACTACGAGGGTTGGTGTAGTCGTTGGACTACTCGCCTCCCGTCTAGGAGAACCGGGTTCTATTCCCGGCAGGGTCGCTCTCGGGTTTTCGCACGTGGGAATGGTGCCAGACGATGCCCCGGTTTCCCCCGCCCTCGCATTACTGTGGCTTCGCCCTCATCGGCTCTCAAGACCTCGACGTTAAGAGCCGCCCAAATCTCTTCACTCACTAAATCGCTATGAACTATGCACATCCTTAACACTGTTAAAACCATCACAACTGTCTAAATCAAGTTAAAAATAAACTGTTTCCATAACATGATTACGTGGTATTCGCATTAAAACCTAGAAGAAAGCAGCGTTCTTACCGCCATAGACCTGGCTAGAGTTGGTCAGTGTTCCGGCGACAGGTAAGGCTAACAACTCACATTAACATTGACCTACCTCATACCAATAAAAATCTCGAAATTACATGGTCAACACGTGTGAACGAGCAATTATTTGGTTATGTTCCCATGGTTTTAAAACATTATAGACACAAATAATCAATTTTACACTGAATTCCGGTGAGCAAAGCGCGTGAGATGGAAAACATGGTCCAAAAAATATCACATGACTGAAAAACACCGCTCGACCATAACATACGGAATGAGCATGATAGGTGAATATGACCGCGCCCTTGAACACAACGGGCTCTTAACAACCATTCATATGTACACCTGATGAGCTCTCTGTGGACAAGACACATGGCGGAAGTAATAAGCTACGGCCAATAAAATGTTCAGCTCTTAGGAGTCCTGCGTGACTGCATCGTTTTTCTCCAAGCCCCAGGCAGGCAGAAACAGACACACACATATATGTCAGCATTTTGCTTGTCGTGAGCGATCATTTCGCTACGTAATTTCACCGGGTGTTTAAAGTGTTAAAATTTAACTTTCCACGGACAAGCCTTTCTATATGAATACATTATTTTGACGAATTTCAGTTTCGTCTAGTTGCATTAAAAATTGGTCACAGGAAGTGTACAGACACTTCAAAATACTTTCCAAGAGTAGAGTAAAGTAACATAGAACAACAGGCGAGTAATACAGGTGCTCAGAGTGCTTTTGGGACAGCCATAGAGAAAAGGTTACTCGCAGAGTAACGCTATGGAACGCCTCCGCAGTGGGTAGTCGGCTGACGGAACTAAGGCAGAGGAAGTGCGCGCCTTCAGCCAGCACGACCTTGAAACTGACCTCGAGCCACGTGCCGCCCATCTCAAGGACACACACCTGCTGCCTTCCCTCTCTCCCTCCCAGCTACGCAACCACACACCTGGAGCTGCTAGCGCGGGCGACAGAGCACCTGGTGCGTATTGTCAGCTGTCAAATGGAGATAGGGGAGGGGAGGGGGCATGCCCACCTCCTCCTGCCTCCTCCTACCACCTCCCACGCTCTTCCACCCGTCTACACCCAGCGTAGCAATTGTTGATAACACCTATGTAATTTTTTGGTCTCCACTGCACACTGCGAACCGCAATGACTAGAGACCTGAAAAATGCGCGTTTTCATTTCGGGGCAAGCTAGACTTCAAAACCCTGTACGTTTGTATTGCTAATGCTATTGGCCCACCCGTTAAATTACACCTCCAGGACAACTCTGAGCCCTATAATAAATACACGGTAAAATGCAGACCGAATCACCGTCTTCCGCTAATACAACAAGCAACCAATGAACAGTGATATCTGCATGATTTTGCATACGAAAATAGAGTATAGCCTACAGGTCATTGAACTCGCGAATTTTTCAGGTCTCTAGCAATGACCAATGATCTTACATGCTGGTAATTTATCCGCAAACTGTTTTACTGGTCTAAGTCATAATTGCTTCATATAACTGTAGCCGAACTTATAGCCTACAGCTCATTGGCTGAGACAACGAAACAAGTGTTGTGTCGACTTAAGTACATCATTCAGTATACAATTTTTTTTTGTTTTCGACACCTGAAACAGTAAATTCAAGTGGGTCTGAAAGGGTTAAATAAAGATTATTATAGACGTGGGAATTTTGCGGGTTCATTTGGCAGCAAGCTAGACTCCACAATCCTTTGTGTACTCGCCCAGCCAACGCACATAGGATATGAACGTCTAGCCTGTGCCAGAAATCTGTTCGCGAAAAACTGGCGTCGCTGACTCTGAGTGTCCTTCATGTACAAAACAACTACAACCGTGGACATAGCTTATGTACAACTGTACAGTTCTTAAGCATTCTTCGCCCAAAAATGCTAATCAAAATATTTTTTTTTTGTATTGAAGCTCTACTTATCGCTTGGTTGCCAAATGGGCAGCAACCTCAACTCTTTCGCTCTGCTACAGAAACANGCTCTACTTATCGCTTGGTTGCCAAATGGGCAGCAACCTCAACTCTTTCGCTGTGCTACAGAAACGAAACAACTTATACCTAGAGACATGAAGAATTCGCGGATTAAGTTTAGGTCAAGCTAGAATCCAAAAACTCGTTTGTCCACGTCACTATTGCAACTGGTCCACGCGTTGATTATCACCTCCTGAAGAACCCTGAACCAATAAGAAACGAGCTACAAAACACAGGCCCAACCATCGCCTTCCGCTGTGACAGCAAGCGGCCAAAGATTAATATCACCTGCGTTACTGTGCACAAGACTGTGCAGTCTAGCCTATAACTAGGGCCAGTGACTTTTCGCGTCAAAATCGGAGCGCACAGTAGACTTCAATGCTATATACACACATCAGCTGATGTTAGACCTCCATTGGCTGCTGGTGCCGTGTCCGTCCTTGACCGAGCCACTCAGGACTAAGTAACTCCGACAGTGAACCTTCGTGATTCGCGCGCAAACGATTAACACTGGCCAGAACATTTTTTTTAGCCAATCGAAGAAGCTGGACGACCCTGCAGTGCTTTGGATTGTATCTTGTCTCGAAATATTTTCACGAAATATCTACCTATAGGTCATTGAACTCGCTAATTTTTCCGGTGTCTACTTATACCGCAGGACCCAGCGAAATGCCGTGACTGGCCGGCGACATGTCGGAACGTGGTTCGCCAGTCGGTGCCCGGTCACTCACTCGCCAGCCGGCAGCCCAGCCAACAAGTAGTGACGCGTAGAAGTCGCGAGTTCAGCGACACGTACACTAAGACTCCGCAGTCGAGAGCCCAGTCGCGCGGCTGGTATAGTCCATTCACGGTTACTTCACACTCTCCTGAAGCCCTACTCAAGTTATACTTCCAGGATATTCATCCACCTAGTGCAAACTAAGCTTATCGGAGTCTCGAGAATTACACCGAACAAACAACGCACCGCGTTCGTGGCCACTCGTCCTCATAATAGTTTGCACAAAAACTAGTTGTTACTAGCCAAAACCAACACACGCTTATTTTCTCACGGTTTTAATTCGTTAGAACCATAAATGATATCGCAATTTATATATAAAATGTATATATAATTTTATTTAATAAAAAATAACGCACTTTAATGTTAAAACAATAATAAAATCCTTGTGATACATGTCGTAAATAGGAAACTACCGAACACGTGATGTATGGTGTAATTTTTCAAAGGTTTGATTTTTTTTAAAAAAAATTGAAGATACCGCGAATAGACTATACCTACTCATGGACTGCGAGATTCCACAAAGGACGGTGTTGATTGGGCCTTGCATTTTATTACGTTTTTATTATTGGTTCAGGGTTGTCTACGAGGCGTCAAAAAAACGCGTGTACCAATAGGAAAAGTGACACGAGTGCACGCATCGTTGAATCATGGCTCGTACCGAAATGAATCCGCGAGTGCTTCAGGTCTCTACCAATACGGAATCTGTCGCAACACACAGTGACCGATCAGAGACAAGGCCCGTTCCAGAGCCCCGCACAGTCAATCAGCGAGTGGGCACGCCCACATCAAAGGAACCGGCGTGCCGTTTCGATTATTGTTAGGGGGCAGTGATATTTCGCGAAAAGATTTCGAGACAAGATACAGTTCAAAGTACCGTGGGGGTCGCCCAGCATTTTTGATTGGCTGGAACATGTCCTGGTCGGTGTCGACTGTTTGCGTACGAATCAAGAAGGTTCGGTGTCGGAGTTACGGAATCCTGAGTGGCTCGGTTAAGAGCGGAAACAACACCAGCAGCCAATCGAGGCACAACAGCTGAGGTGTTTATATAATGTTGAAGTCTACCGTGCGCTCCGATTTTTTTGCGCGAAAAATCACTGGCCTTAGTGATTGTATATATAGCTTGTTCTGTACTGAAATGCGGTATAGTATATTCGCGGTACCTCCACACTTTTTTAATCAAACCTTTGAAAAAATCACGCCATGTATGATGTGTTTGGATGTTTCCTAATTGTGTCACGTATCACAGGCATTTTATACTTGTGTTACAATAAAAGTACCTTCTTTTAGTTAAAAAGAAATTTACCTATATTTTATCTATAAATGATAATATGTCATTAGTAAATAATATGAATAAAACAGGGAGAAAATAGGTGTGTTGGTAATGCCTAGTAAGAAATGGTTTTTACGCAGAATTTTATTACAGTGAGTGCGCACGAATGCGGTACGTTTTTACTTTAGTGTAATTTTCTAAGACTCGGTTAGTCTTTATTTGCACGAAGTGGAGGAATATCCTGGAAGTATAACTTGAGCAGGGCCTCAGAAAAGTCTGAAGTAACCGAGAATGACCGAGAATGGACTACAGTATGGTTGACTGTGGAAGCGCCTGAAATATAGACTACCCCGCCTCCACCCCCGCTGCACTGTGAGCTATACGGTTGAGGAAGGGGTTTAACATAAATAAATACACGGAGACCTCAACTCTTTCGCTCTGCTACAGAAACGAAACAAATTATACCTAGAGACACGAAGAATTCCCGGATAATTTTTAGGTCAAGCTAGAATCCAAAAACTCGTTTGTTCACGTCACTATCGCAATTGGTNCGAAGAATTCCCGGATAATTTTTAGGTCAAGCTAGAATCCAAAAACTCGTTTGTTCACGTCACTATCGCAATTGGTCCACGCGTTAATTATCACCTCCTGAAGAACCCTGAACCAATAAGAAACAATGACGTGTCGGTGCCTTTGATGTGGGCTTACCCATTCTCTGATTGGCCGTGCGAATCTTCGAGAACACGCCTCGTGTCTGATTGGCTACTGCGTGCCGCGGAAGATTGCCTATTGGCTGTGCTGCCTCCTGGAGAGGATGCCAGGCGCTGATTGGCGAACGTCGTCCCAACTTGTTTAACGTTCCCAGTTGCTTATTGGCCGCGAGAGGACGTGGGAATGGCCCAACCATTAGGAGGAAGCTTTCGCAGCACGCAGTAGCCAATCAGATGTAAGGGATATTTCTACATCCTCTCACAACCAGCAAGCAACTAGAAACGTTCGCTTTGCAGGAGCTACACGCCATTTTGATTCCGTATAGTTATCTATTCTGGNAACCAGCAAGCAACTAGAAACGTTCGCTTTGCAGGAGCTACACGCCATTTTGATTCCGTATAGTTATCTATTCTGGCTTGACGGGGACCTTGCTCCTAACTTTATTTGTGGCTTGTATTGCTAATACGTTAATGTCCCTAGTAAATTCGTGTTCTGTGTAATTAGTAGAGTGGAAATATACAACTATCCGTGATATTTTCTTTTATTGTCTATATTTAAAAAAAATTTCCACTGTACATCTATACAGAGCTAGATATTGACGTTACACATTAGTGGCATGACCGGACCGAGCCCGGGTCCTCCCGAATGTCGTATCACGTCGGTACACACGCAGCGCGGCTTGGAAGTAGCAGGCAGGTTAGCGCTACGCTACGTCTGGAGGCCGGAGGTGGGACGCGCGCCGCGGGTTGGCGTCCGGCCAGGCCTGTTAAGTGGGGACCTGCGGAGGTGGCGTGGTCGCCATGGCAACCGTCTGGACCGACGACCCTCCCCTCGCCCCTCGGCGTCCGCGCTCCTACGTCTTGCCACGGCACTCTTTTCCCACGCCTTTCATTCCTTCCCTCCCCTCTCTCTCCTAGCCGCGTAACTCGGCCCTGACGACGCCTCCGGGCATTCCCCTCCCCCGCGGTCCCCTCCGGGCAGAGGCAAGACNTTAAAAAATGTTCTGGCCAGTGTTAACCGTTTGCGCACTAATCACGGAGGTTCAGTGTCGGAGCTACTTAGTCCTGAGTGGCTTGGTCAAAGATGGACACCAGCAGCCAATGGAGGTGTAACAACAGATGAGGTGTGTATGTAGTATTGAAGTCTACAGTATGCTCCGATTTTTAGGCGAAAAGTCACTGGCCCTATTTATAAGGGTAGTGAGTGACATTTCGCGAAAAGATTTCAGCACAAGTTATATTTCGAAACACTGGGTGTGGTCGTTTGCCTATCTTAATTGGCTGAATTACTTATTGACGCGTGTCAACTGTCTGCACACGAATCACGTAGGAGCCGTTTCCGATGTTTCCGAATTCTGAGTGGCCCGGTCAAATGAGGAAAACGTCTTCTCGAGCAGACAGCAACCAATGGCAGTAAACAAACTGCGGTTGGGTGCTTACAGTATTGAAGTATATAGCGTTCTCGTATTTTTTCCGCGAAAAATCACTAGCTCTACTCATTTATAAACCAGGCCATATCATTCTCATACTACTTTGTATTGAACAACAGCTTTAACCCCTCACGTGTTGCGAAAGAAGAGAATTTTGTCGTGGACAACACTTCGAGACCTATGGCTGGTGCGTCAGCAACAACCAATAGCATTTCTGCGCCAATCAGATGTCCTTAGCCGCTGCCGTGGGAACATGGTTTATTGTGTGCCGCATAATAATTAGTCTATTAATTGTGTATTTGTATGAATGGTTGAAGAAAATATTGACTACCGGTTTTAATTTTTTTTAAATTTAAATTTTAAGTTAAAATGCTTAAATTTTTTTATATGACGAGAAAACCCTATAGATCTTTATTTGTTTATTTATAAACTTATTTTGGTTTATTAATTTTTTATATTTTTTCATTTTTGGTTTAGGTGACTTGGAGATATATTAAACTCTTTATTTTATTATACATTTATTTTTGTTTTATTGACCTTGTAATATTGTTTTGTGCACACGTGAGATAGTTTGTTTAGAAAAGGCGTGGCTATTACAAACACGCCGCAACGCCGGGTAGACGGACTGCTTAACTCGCCCGGCCAGCGTGTCTACGACCGTGCCCGTGTTTCGCATGAAGGATGTCTATGGCCAGCACCGTACCCAGCGATGACAGTCTTCCCTACGGGGAATCAGATTGGCGAAAGTCACCACCACGCCTCTCGTTTATGAATGGCTGATAGTAGCGTCTTTGAGCTCGCAGCACGTTGTTCGCTGGTCGTATACAGTTCTCTCGACACCAGCAGTGCACAGCGACACGATTGCAACACTTCGGCTCACAAATTAAAGCATCGCCGAAAAGGTTAATTTAAACGTGGCCATAAAAAAAGCTACTTTTTATTTTCACAGAGGGTTTCAACAACCTGAGTGTCGCCGAGTGATAACGCGAGCTCTGAGAGTCCCCGTATGACCATCAAGGGCGGGCGCCACCTCATGAAAAAAAAAAAAAAAAAAAAAAAAAAAAAAAGAATGTATATATTACTACTTTTGAGTTATGACTTTTGTCACAGGACTAGTCTTGAAAATTTCTGCTCACAACCGTGATACTTTTTTTTTTAACAATTACCTACAGATCTCGCTGCCAAATGTTTTACTGCCTGCCGATTGACAATTGCAAAAGGGAAAATGCGCTAAACTTACTTACAATTAGAAACAGAAAAAATTCGCGAGTTCAATGACTTGCAGGCTAGACTCTATAGTCTCATGTACAAATATGCCGATATTATATGCACATTGGTTGTCTGCTGTCACAGTGGAAGGCGGCGATTGGGCCAGCGTTCTCCAGGTGGTGTCAAACACCGTGTGCACCAATGACTGAAGTTTTATACGCACACGTGTTTCGAATTCTAGCTTGTCCCGAAATGAATCAGCGAATTTTTCCGGTCTCTACTTTATAATTAATCAGTAGTATTTCGCAAATTCTCTCGGAGGCGAGGTGTGTTGCAAGCAGTTGTTCTTTCCTCCTGCTATTGTGACTGGGCGGCAGTTGTGCAGACACACCCTGGGTGCCTGCGAGCCAGAAATAAGCAGGAAGCAGTGGTGTGAGTGAACGTTGAAGAGTTCCGTACAAGCACCTCACTTCATCGCGACAACCGACAAGCAAACGATAGTTTCTCGGGTGTATACACGACTGTCGAGTCTAACATGCTGTCAAATAAACACTAGAAATACTAGCGGCTGTATTAATAATCAAGGAATCTTTCGCGCTTCCAGTGACCTGTATGTACTGATTCAGAAATTTCGCGATTTAATTTGACGGCCAGGCTGAACTCGACAATAGTGTAAACACCCCAGGAGCTGTCATTTATAAATTGGCTGATGCCTTCATGGTGAGCACTTTACCCTGTCTACTAGGTTTTACGTGATTCGCTCTTTCTATCTCTCTCTCTCTCTCTCTCTCACACACACACACAAACACACACACACATACACCTCCTATAGTTAGAGGCAGTGATATTTCGCGAAAAGATTTCGAGACAAGATACATTCCAAAGCACTGTAGGGTCGTCCAGCTTCTTTGGTTGGCTAAAAAATGTTCTGGCCCGTGTTAACCGTTTGCGCACCAATCACGAAGGTTCAGTGTCGGAGTTACTTAGTCCTGAGTGGCTGGGTCAAAGACGTACACGGCACCAGCAGCCAATGGAGGTATAACAACAGCTGAGGTGTGTATATAGTATTGAAGTCTACTGTGTGCTCCGATTTTCACGCGAAAAGTCACTGGCCCTACTTATGTGTTGTACATTTCTCACGTACTATATCGTGTGTGTGGGCGTGGAACTATACAGTGCACAGCGCGCATGTATCCAGTGTCTCGCTAGTAGTCCGGCAGTATTCCCAGGAGGAGCAGAGAATACCGAGATGGCGAGGCGGTGAGTTCGCGTATGATGAGTGTCCATCGTTATCCTTCTCTCTCGAGTCAAATCTTGCAACACTTGGTCCTCCGTGGTTGGATTTCCTATCCAGAGATTGTGATGCGCAACTGTGATAAAGTTTCGTTCGTTTTCACGTGCGCGGCGTAAATGTAAAGTGTACGACGCGTGTGAAGCGACCACGTCGCCATTCTGAATCCACTCTCGCAACTCAAGCATCCTCAGATAAAACGAAGATTTTTTTCGCCCCTCTTCATTATTATGGGATGAAAATCTTCAGTTTTGGTGATATTTTTCGTCGAAAACGTAAGGTTCGGTGGTTTCCATTGTTGATTTTTTTTTTTTTCGCAGGTGGGTGAGTAATTACAAGTCTGTATCTTGTTTCTTCCTTGTGGGTTAAGGGGTGTTTTCACAAATATATTTATGTTGCGTCAGACACGTTGACATAACTTATTAGCTCATCGGGCATTTCGCCGATCACGTGTGTTATATTTGTTTACTTGCGTTTGACCGTTATTTGGTTTGATGTTGTGATCCTAGCCATGGGGTTTAAGACATTTTTGTTTAAGTTCAAGCTCTAAGAAAGTAAGCTTGTGATAGTTTACATGTTTAGGAGATAGCCAAGTACGTCATACACGGAATGGTTTTTCAGAGGTTTGATTCATAAAGTGTGAAGGAACCGCGACTCGACTACAGTTAAGTTGGCGGCATCGCGTTGAAAGCGCTGTGCTGGCGGCGCGGCGGGTTTGAAGTGATGGACAAAGCATATATGATCCTATGGGTTGGCTTCCTCCATTAACTGTGCGGGCCAAAATTCTAACGCAATGGTCGTGGACTCAAGGACTGAATTGGGTTGACCCCTTACCGCAGTCAACTCAGACAACGTGGAATCAATTTACGGATGGCCTGACTGAAATTGAAACCATGAGTTTGCCATGCTTCATATGCCCTGATGTGGTCAGTGGGGAATCACATGGTTTTTGGCGACACCTCTGAGAGAACTAATGCAGCAGTCGTGTACCTGAGGAGTACGAACACTGAAGGGAAAGTGTGTGTGTATCTGGTAATGGCTAAGGCACGGGTAGCTCTTCTGAAACACGTGTCTCCGCAAGCGTTGGAAATGTTAAGCGGTAGAGTCGGACGCCATTTGTGAGTTCATATTTTTTTCGCCATTACTTATTATGTCTGAGATAATTTTTTTGAAATAATGTGTCTTTGTTAGGGCATAGAACACAATTGAATTACATTTTAGAAATGATTATACAGTTTGATATATTGTACTACTATACATTCTGAAGTCATTTGCTTGAAAATAACTATCGTTTATTCCACGGGCTGAACAAATATGCGTGCTCCATTGTGATATACTATGCCCAGGGACATGAAAATTTCGCATATTAAACAACGTGTATTATGTATTACGCTGTACTATGTAGTATTTCTGAGCCTCGACTTCCTGTTCATCGGCAGCTGCCCCAGTGGGTGGTCAGTTCGTTGCTCGTTTCCGTGCAGGTGTCCAACTGACTCGCAGTTCACCTGGGCGTGTCTATTATACTGTTATGCAACTGCAAGCATAATAAGAATGCATATGTGTTTGAAGTATAGCTTGTCCTGAAATTAATTCGCGAAATTTTGCAGTCCTTAATTATGCCTTGTCGAAGCAGAAATTTCAATAATGAACGACGACCATGTTTTATAGCTCAGGAACTGGTAACACCACTTATCTGACCTCTTCGCAGGCGCTGAGTGGCGGACGGCGCCCCGACGTATTTTCGGCCAGTGACGCCATTTTGCTGGTACAAGCGACTGTTCCACATCTGTACTGTAGAGTGCTCTGTGGCGCAGTGCAGCTGCTAGGAGGTGGTGGGGGTGTACGTTTGGCAGACTAGGTGTGTGCGCGCGCGGTGTCGCCAACCCCACACTCCTCCTCCCCCCGCCACATCATGTGACCCGGGGACTCGTGGCTCGTAAACTGGCGCCATTTCACGGCGCTTCCCACCCGCGGTTATATCGGTTCTCCCCCTCCCCTCTTCATGGAACACGTCCTCATCACTTCAAACCCCGCCGCCAGCCAGCACAGCGTTTTCAACGCGATGCCGCCAACTTAACTGTAGCCTAGTCGCGGTTCCTTCTCACTTTATGAATCAAACCTCTGAAAAATCATTCCACGTATGACGTACTTGGCTATCTTCTAAACATGTAAACTATCACAAGCGTTTTATACATGTGTGGACGCATGGCGAACACGGATGGTCCAGCCACATCAAACACCCTCGCTCAGGCACTCAGGCATGACGCACACCAATCTGCGTCCTCACGCACAGTTCGTCGCCGTCTCCGGCGTCAGGGCATCTTGTATTAATTCATTAAGGCACGCTTAACTGAAGTTACGGCACAAAAATTCAGGGGCAGCCACAAAAAAAAAAGCCAGAATTTCTCCATTTTCAGCAATTTTTTTTTTAAATTGCTAAAACATTTCCTTGTAAGATTTTATAGACATCTTGAAGTAACTCTTGACATTTTATTTCAGTGTGAATTATCTTATTTCTGTTTGTAAGAGAGTTTTCATTATTTGAACTTTCCCAAAACAGCGAAATCGTGATTTTGACATGTATTTATGGAATAACTATGCGCCCAACAATGTTGTTTGAGAGGAAAGAATAATCCCAGGCAATCTCTCAAAGTTTAAAACTAGAAAAAAATCGGAAACTAGACCAATAAATTATACCAAGTTTTAAGTTTAACCAGTCNTTTTTTTTTTTTTTTTTTTTTTTTTTTTTTTTTTTTTTTCAAATAATGAAAATTTAAGATTAGTTTCTGTTGGTCTGCTTGAAAAACAGTTGTCCACTTTAAAAATACTATTAGGCCTACGCCTAATCCCTATTTCTAACTTGACTCCAAATAACACACTGCGTGAAAAGATTTTATATTGGTCAAACTTAAGTAGTGGGATCATCATTGTGTCAGTTCGGTTTCTGAAGCCTTAAACCCTTAAATGCAGTATTCTCGTGCGTAGCAGTGTAGCCAACCTTTTAAAGACCAGCAAGTCTGCCACATGCGTTCGAAATCCGGCTACAAATAACAAAACGAAGCTGTGCTACAAAACTGAAGATCTTGCACACTGGTATTAATAATACAGTACTAATAATTCATTATACTACTGTAACTCACCGCTTACAATTCTGAGGAAACAGAACACAAGAGAAGCTGTTTTCCATCGTCGTCGAGATGCTTCCTTACCTCATGGATGTGACCTTGAGGCGTTTAAAATTGTTTGCTAGGGATTCGTGTTAAATTACATGCTGTTAGGTAGGGGCAATAATCGGAGATGACGGTTTGTCGCGGGAAAAGGTAACTGTTTGCCAGGTTTCAGCGTATTGTACACATGTCAGACAGTTCTCTTTCCTTATTGGCTGTCAAGCATGTATGAAGTTACTACCCCACACTTCACTGGGCCAATGAGGATTCCGAGACTACAAGGCAGAACGTTCGTGATTGGTCTGCAAACAACTTAGCCGAGTCAAAGCCTTGTTCGTTCGGTCATGAAAGAATCAACTAGTTAGCGAGTGTTACGGAGGACATGTCGACTGGAATATTTCTCGCGATTTTCCGTCATCTCTTGCAATGATATTTTTTCATAGGTTGATTTGAGAATGCTTATTTAATCGCGAGGAGTATATAATGAAGCGAGTCGCGCAGGTTATGTGCATGTAAGTCGAATGCAGGTTGTGAACGGCTTCAGGCCGCCAACAATGGGTACGACTCACCTTCGTCTGTAAGTAGCAGCTCGCCCACCACAACTCTGCCTTCCTCGTCCACCGACATTCCCACACTTGGTCCCTAGTGTAGTACATTCACTGTTACTTCCAACTTTTCTCAAGCCCTGCTACAGTTACACTCCCAGGATACTCCTCCGCCTCATGCAAAAAAAAGCTTAACCTAGTATAGAAAATTACACCAAAGGGACAATGCACTGCGTTAGTGGGCACTCAGCGTAATAACATTTCGCGTAAGAACTATTTCTTTGCTAAGCATTACCAACACACCTAATATATTCCTGTTTTTATTTATATTAAATGTAAATGTAATATTATAATTTATAAATAAAATGGTAGTAAAATTTTAATTTAACTAAAAATAATTTGTTTTTATGTTAGCACGAGTTTAAAACGCTCGTGATACATGACTAGGGCCAGTGACTTTTCGCGAAAAAATCGGAGCACACAGTAGACTTCAATACTACATACACACCTCAGCTGTTGTTATACCTCCATTGGCTGCTGGTGCCGTGTCCGTCTTTGACCAAGCCATTCAGGACTAAGTAACTCCGACACCGAACCTTCGTGATTCGTGCGCAAACAGTTAACACGGGCCAGAACATTTTTTAGCCAATCGAAGAAGCTGGACGACCCTACAGTGCTTTGGACTGTATCTCGTCTCGAAATCTTTTCGCGAAATATCACTGCCCCTAACTATATGTTACTGCCGACACGCCAACTTGTTATGCAATCGCCTGCGTCTTGTGCCGTTGGTCTACTGAAACCCTTCGCATGGTTTCCAAAGTGCCAGTTGCAAGAAACACCGTAAGTACAGTTTACACCGAAAATTGCTCTTTTTGCACAACGTGAAACGAAAAATCAATGTGTACGTTAAGAGGTTAAACGACCCGAAGGCTAGACTTCACTGTCCTATGCATTTTCGAGCCTCAGCTTTGTGTTCATTGGCTGCTGCTCCAGTGCGTAGGCAGTTGTACCTCAGACCAGGTGACGTAATATTCGGCGCTTGTTTCCTTGCAGTTATGTTCCAGAGTTCACCTGGGCGTGTCTAATACACTGCGATCTAACTGCAAACATAGCAGAAATGTGCTTGCAGTCTAGCCTGTCCTGTAGTTAATTCGCGAAACATTGTCCCTCTCGTATAAATTAAACGTGCAATGAAACCATTACGCTCATACAAACTATATATATATATATATAATTGATGATTAAGTGACTGTAAGCAGCAGGTAGGTATAATGACAGTTATTAGGATTTTAATTGTAATTAAAATAAACATAAAAATTGAGCTCCCTGATAAAACTAGTACGAGTTATACTAGGGCTATGCAGCATTATTTTGTAAACACACTGCTGGCTATAAAAATTGCAACACTAAGAGGGGCGCACATGAATNTAGGGCTATGCAGCATTATTTTGTAAACACACTGCTGGCTATAAAAATTGCAACACTAAGAGGGGCGCACATGAATTACCCCCACATTGGAGGTATGCATAGAGTAGAGTAGAACAATGACGGGATTAGTAGTTCGCCCAAGCGGGGTAACACATGCGCCGATGGCGACACTGATAAGCGGTACGTACTCTAAGTGGANGGATTAGTAGTTCGCCCAAGCGGGGTAACACATGCGCCGATGGCGACACTGATAAGCGGTACGTACTCTAAGTGGAGGCTGGGGAGCCTCTGAGAGGTTGAAGCACAGTGTTTCCCTGCCAATCGCGTGCGCAGACGGAGTGGGCATGCTGTCTGCGTGAGAATCGTGGCCTGTCGGGATTGTGGATTATCCTGCCGCGAAATGTGTTCTCTTGTTGGCAGAAATTCAACAACAGCGAAGTGGATATGGGCTCGGTGTGTCTAGGAGGGACGGGCTGAGCGACATACAAGAGGCCAACGGTCCCGTAACACCGAGTGCGAGAACACACATCTGGTGCTCATGGCGAATACGGATAGTCCAGCCACATCAAACACCCTCACTCAGGCACTCAGGCGTGACGCATATCAATCTGTGTCCTCACGCACAGTTCGTCACCGTCTCCGGCATCAGGGCATCGCTTCGAGGCGGCCATTACTGCGGCGGCCATTACTACGGCTGCCATTGACTGCAGTTGCCATTACTGTGGCGGTCATTACTGCGAAGGTCATTACTCCGGCTGCCATTACTGTGGCGGTCATTACTGCGGCTGCCATTACTGTGGTGATCATTACTGCGGCGGTCATTACTCCGGCTGCCATTACTGTGGCGGTCATTACGGCAAAGGTCATTACTGCGGCTGCCATTACTGTGGTGGTCATTACTGTGGCTGCCATTACTACGACTGCCATTGACTGCAGTTGCCATTACTGTGGCGGTCATTACTGCGAAGGTCATTACTCCGGCTGCCATTACTGTGGCGGTCATTACTGCGGCTGCCATTACTGTGGTG